>CM059445.1:20796389-20861460 GCA_030390025.1 Squalus acanthias
TCCCTCCTCCCTCCCCTCTCCCTCTCTCCCTCCTCCTCCCCTCTCTCCCTCCTCCTCCCCTCTCTCCCTCCTCCTCCCCTCTCTCAATACACAGCAGGCCAGGCAGCCTGTGGAGGAGCGGTTTCAGCTCCTGCTCTGTGGGCTTGTGTACCTGGGGTATCAGCCCATGTCGGGTAAAGATGCCTTTCCCCGAGAACCCGGCAGGAGGCTCCAAACCAAAATATCTAACAAAAGTGCCCCCTTATCAGAGGGGCAGAGCTAACAGAAACCCAAATCATCAAACATTAAACCATAATGTTGCCCCCCACCCCCCGGGTCTGGAGGAGAGGCAGCCACTCGGAGCCTCCCCCGGGACAGGCACTCACTGATCCTCTGTCTGATCCTCTGTCTATTCCCAGCTTCTGATGGTTTTATTTCAGGGTCACCAAGTTCTTCCGTTAGAAAGATTTCAAAAATATGAAGACACACAAACTCTCTCCCTGCCATTTCCTTCTCAGCCTCTGGAGTTTTATATTTATTTATATTTAAATAATGTTTATAATACGCAATATTAGTGTTACATTACATGGATATACAACTTATATTTATTTATATATATTAACCCAAACGATCAACAAAATTGCTTAGAATGAATGATAATGGCTGTTCCCCACTCTCCGAGGTTGATGCAGAATTCCCACCCAGTTCCCAGGCCTCGCTCGGTTCAGCTTCCCAACACAGCACCGATTGGCTCGGCCCCTCCTGATTTACCCTCTCTCTCTTAAAGGGACAGCCCACCCTAACATTGCGCTCCATTCTCAGGTATAGCCGCAGTGATCGGGGGTTCTGGGGGAGAGCTCCTGTTGCATGCTCTGTATTAATGTCTGAATGTCCACCCCCTCCCCCCACACCCACACGCCTATTTTGCTTTAACAGTCAGTGTGACTTGACTAAGTTCACTTGAAGCTTCATTGACCTTTGTGCTGGTCCGGAGTGAAATGATTTACACCTTTAATCAAAATTCAAATGGTCATTTGTGCTCCTCGAGCGGAAGGAAGCGATTTCCCAATGTCAGCTTCAAACAAAACACTTCAAATATTGGAACAGAGACAGAAAATGCTAAAAACTCTCAGCAAGTCAGTCAGCAGCAGTGAAGACAATGGACAGGAACATTCTGACAGAGGGTCCACTGTCCCATCAAACACTCCCAGGCCAGGTACAGCACGGGTTAGATACAGAGTAAAGCTCCCTCTACACTGTCCCACCAAACACTCCTAGTCCAGGTACAGCACGGGTTAGATACAGAGTAAAGCTCCCTCTGCACTGTCCCATCAAACACTCCCAGGGCAGGTACAGCACGGGTTAGATACAGAGTAAAGCTCCCTCTACACTGTCCCATCAAACACTCCCAGGGCAGGTACAGCACAGGTTAGATTCAGAGTAAAGTTCCCTCTACAATGTCCCATCAAACACTCCCAGGACAGGTACAGCACAGGTTAGATACAGAGTAAAGCTCCCTCAACACTGTCCTATCAAACACTCCCAGGGTAGGTACAGCACGGGTTAGATACAAAGTAAAGCTCCCTCTACAATGTCCCATCAAACACTCCCAGGGCAGGTACAGCACAGGTTAGATACAGAGTGACGCTCCCTCTACACGCAGATCCCTTACAGCTTCTCGACATTTCATCACATCAGTTGAGGCCAATTTGAACCCTCAACCCAGATTCTTCTTTTTGCTATATGACGAAAGTTAAAAACCAATCTCAGGTTTCCACAATTTAATTGCCAATTTTAACCTTGTGTGCTTGGCGTAAACCGGGCAGGCATTTAGAACGGTGGCGGTAACTTTCTCCCTCTCCGATACCCCTGGGGTAACTTTCCCCCTCTCGATCCCCTGGGGTAACTTTCCCCCTCTCTGATCCCCCTGGGGTAACTTTCCCCCTCTCTGATCCCCCCTGGGGTAACTTCCCCCTCTCTGATCCCCCCTGGGGTAACCTTCCCCCTCTCTGATCCCCCCTGGGGTAACCTTCCCCCTCTCTGATCCCCCCTGGGGTAACTTTCCCCCTCTCTGATCCCCCCTGGGGTAACTTTCCCCCTCTCTGATCCCCCCTGGGGTAACTTTCCCCCTCTCTGATCCCCCTGGGGTAACTTTCCCCCTCTCTGATCCCCCCTGGGGTAACTTTCCCCCTCTCCGATCCTGCTGGGGTAACTTACCCCCTCTCTGATCCCGCTGCGGTAACTTTCCCCCTCTCTGATCCCCCTGGGGTAACTTTCCCCCTCTCTGATCCCCCTGGGGTAACTTTCCCCCTCTCTGATCCCCCTGGGGTAACTTTCCCCCTCTCTGATCCCCCTGGGGTAACTTTCCCCCTCTCTGATCCCCCTGGGGTAACTTTCCCCCTCTCTGATCCCCCTGGGGTAACTTTCCCCCTCTCTAATCCCCCTGGGGTAACTTTCCCCCTCTCTGATCCCCCTGGGGTAACTTTCCCCCTCTCTGATCCCCCCTGGGGTAACTTTCCCCCTCTCTGATCCCCCTGGGGTAACTTTCCCCCTCTCTGATCCCCCTGTGGTAACTTTCCCCCTCTCTGATCCCCCCTGGGGTAACTTTCCCCCCTCTCTGATCCCCCCTGGGGTAACTTTCCCCTTCTCTGATCCCCCTGGGGTAACTTTCCCCCTCTTGATCCCCCCTGGGGTAACTTTCCCCCTCTCTGATCCCCCCTGGGGTAACCTTCCCCCTCTCTGATCCCCCTGGGGTAACTTTCCCCCTCTCTAATCCCCTGGGTTAACTTTCCCCCTCTCTGATCCCCCCTGGGGTAACTTTCCCCCTCTCTGATCCCCCCTGGGGTAACTTTCCCCCTCTCTGATCCCCCTGGGGTAACTTTCCCCCTCTCTGATCCCCCTGGGGGTAACCTTCCCCCTCTCTGATCCCCCTGGGGTAACTTTCCCCCTCTCTGATCCCCCCTGGGGTAACTTTCCCCCTCTCTGAGCCCCCTGGGGTAACTTTCCCCCTCTCTGATCCCCCTGGGGTAACTTTCCCCCTCTCTGATCCCCCTGGGGTAACTTTCCCCCTCTCTGATCACCCCTGGGGTAACTTTCCCCCTCTCCGATCCCGCTGCCTTTTGCGGAGTTGCAATTTTAACCTGCTGTTGTCAGCGGGCGAGAGGGAGACCGGCGGGGTCCCGCCTTAAGCATGGTGCTCCGATGATGCCATTGGGGCCCGACTGCAATTTGAACCCGAGGCCTGCGGGGGGAGCCATTGTGGATTCCCCACCAGGCCAATCCGGTTCCAAGAGCAGCGAGGGCCAGAATAGTAAGTTAATTGTATTTATTTTTGTTCCCTCCGGGCCCCACGAGGAAACATTCAGCCGCCCTGAGATTCCCCTTCCAGTGACCCCGATGCCCTCCCAACCCTTCCTTCTGAAGGAGCTGACCACCAGGGACCGTTCCCTCGGGTTCCTGGCTCCCGAATCCTGGCTCTCCCCTGCCGGCCAAAGCTTCTCACTGGGTATGGGAGAGAGACTGATGGGGCCTGACGGTGAGGGTCTGAGCTCCCCCCTCCCCACCCCCAGCAAGTCAAAGTCAAGGATTAACTGTTTCTGGAATGAGGAGATGACCTCTTCTCCTGCAGGGACTTGGCCACTGTTCATTTAATCTATCGTCGAGCTGCACTGGCAGAAACTCGCCGAGCAAAATCACTGATGAAAAATGATGTCGTATTTTCTGTGTAACTCTACTCCGAGAAGAGGCACTCAAAAAAGGCCTTCGAAAATCAAGATCAGGCAGGAAGTCACTGATTCTGTTACTGATAAAACAAAGCTTGCTATAGCCCATCATCACTCCCGGGGCCCAGTGATACAGGAAACCTCAACATCCTGGGGCTCAGTGATAGGAACAGGAGGAGGCCATTCAGCCCCTCGAGCCTGTTCCCCCATTCAATGAAATCATGGCTGTTCTGAATCCTAATTCCATCCATCTTCCTTAGCTCCATGTCCCTTAATATCCTTGTCTAGCAAAAATCTATTGATCTCAGATTTAAAATTATTCTTTGAGCTTGCATCCACTGCTTTTGTGGGAGAGAGTTCCACACTTGTACCACCAATTATGCTAAATCTGTGTCCTCTGGTTACCGACCCTCCTGCCACTGGAAACAGTTTCTCCTTATTTACTCCATCAAAACCCTTCCGAATTCTGAACACCCCTATTAAACCTCCCCTTAACCATCTCTGCTATATGGAGAACAATCCCAGCTTCTCCAAACTCTCCACATAACTGAAGTCCCTCATTCCTGGTATCATCCTGGTGAATCTCCTCTGTACCCTCTTTCAGGCAGTTACATCCTTCCTAAAGTGCAGTGCCCAGAATTGGCCACAATACTCCAGCTGGGGCCGAACCAGTGGTTTGTAAAGGTTTAGCAGGACTTCCTTGTTTTTGTATTTAATGCCCTATTTACAAAGCCAAGTCTCCCGTACACTTTCTTAACCGCCTTATCAACTTATCCTGCCTCATTCAAAGATTTGTGAATATGCAGCCCCAGGTCCCTCTGCTCTTGCACCCCCTCAAAACAGTACCATTGAGATTATACTGCATTATTGTGCATCACTTCACACTTATCCACATTAAACTGTATCTGCCACATGTCTGCCCATTGCACCAGTCTGTCTCTGTCCTTCTGCAGTCTACTACTGTCCTGCTCACTACTTACTAAGTTGCCAAGTTTTCTATCATCCGCAAACTTTGAAATTGTACTTCCTATACCCAAGTCCAGGTCATTTACAGAGAACCAGGAAAGCAATGGTCCTAATACTGACCCCTGGGGAAGCCCACTGCACATTCCTCTCCAGTCAGAGAAACATCCGTTCACTACTACTCGCTGCCTCCTATCCCTCAGCCAATTACACACCCGAGTTACCACTGTCACTTTAATCGAGCTTGCAATGACACCTTCACTCCACTGCTGTCTGCTGTGTTAATACCATAATTTCCATTACAGCAGAATTGGTCAGGAGAATGTTAGTTCCTGCAGGATACTTTCCACCCGCTCGGAAGTCCCAGTTAAAATGTGGGCACCTGAGTGTCCAACTTTTCATAGCACCACGACATTCAATCCCACACGTGTTGGGTCACTGGAGCGAGACAGAACCAACCCTTTCACTGCTGCAGGTTTCTGCATTAACAGGTCTAGTGGTTTCTCTGGGCTCTATTGAAAGAGGTTATCACAAGTGATCTAACCTTGACCTCAGCCTGACCTCACCGTAATAGCTCGGCTCCATATATTTATACATTACAGAAATATTACACAGCCGCAACAGAGCAGCTTTTTAATGCATGCGCAAATGAAACTGAGTGCAACAATAATAAATAGGTCACAAATCTTGCAATGAGGAATAGCAAAACCTGAACCTCAAACCCTGACTTCCATTTGCATTAATTTTACATTCTTCTAAAATATTAGTAATATATACAGGATAACACAGGCTGGAGCGCGTGACACACAGGATAACACAGGTTGGAGCGTGTGACACACGGGATAACAGGCTGGAGCATGTGACACATGGGATAACACAGGCTAGAGCGCGTGACACATGGGATAACACAGGCTGGAGTGTGTGACACATGGGATAACACAGGCTAGGGCGTGTGACACGGGATAACACAGGCTAGGGCACGTGACACTGGGATAACACAGGCTGGAGCGCGTGACATGGGATAACAGGCTAGGGCGCGTGACACGGGATAACAAAGGCTAGAGCGCGTGACACACGGGATAACACAGGCTAGAGTGCGTGACACACGGGATAACACAGGCTGGAGTGCGTGACACGGGATAACACAGGCTGGAGCGTGTGACACACGGGATAACACAGGCTAGAGCGCGTGACACACGGGATAACAGGCTAGAGCGCGTGATACACGGGATAACACAGGCTGGAGCGCGTGACACACGGGATAACACAGGCTGGAGCGTGTGACACGGGATAACACAGGCTAGAGCGCGTGACACACGGGATAACACAGGCTGGAGCGCGTGACACACGGGATAACAGAGGCTGGAGCGCGTGACATGGGATAACACAGGCTGGAGCGCGTGACACACGGGATAACACAGGCTGGAGCGCGTGACACACGGGATAACACAGGCTGGAGCGCGTGACACACGGGATAACAGGCTGGAGCGCGTGACACGGGATAACACAGGCTGGAGCGCGTGACACGGGATAACACAGGCTGGAGCGCGTGACACACGGGATAACACAGGCTGGAGCATGTGACACACAGGATAACACAGGCTGGAGCGCGTGACACACAGGATAACACAGGCTGGAGCGTGTGACACACAGGATAACACAGGCTCCAGTATCAGATTGACCTGAGAGTGGGTCCAATCACTGAGCTGCACTCTTAGTATTTTATATGATGCACACAGAAAGGACGAGAGGTTGGCAGCACCGCGGGGCGGTAACAGGGTGGCAGCACCCCTAACATCGTAGGGAAAAGCCCGCCACCCTGTGCCCGATCGGCTGGCACTGAGCGATAGGCGACGGAAATGCCCACCTGATTCAGGCAATCGACCCTCTTGTTGTGCAAACTGTGTCCTGTGTCCCCCATGTGAACCCGGTTGCCATTTTGGGACACAAGCATGCGCCGTGTGCTGGCGTTAGGACAGACCGTTACACCCGATAGATGTTGTCCTGCACATTATAGATCCAGATATCGTGCAGCAGATCAGGTGATCGACAGGCCCAGCGAGTCAGAAGAGATGAGCCACACAATGTATCTCAATGAAAAGCAGAAACAACTCTCTCCCCCCACCAAAATAAATAAAATTCTGTCAAATACCCGGTGTTGCTCCACACGGTGTGTTTCATATATCTTTCAGTCTCTGCTGTGGCATGATTAGATGTGAATGTGATATGGAAAGGCCTCCACTGTACTGAGATGACTAAACTAGGAGGCAGGTGGTGAAGCAGAGACTGAAAGCAAAGATCAGAACCTGTGCTGAAAGACCAGCTGGAGCACGGTCCCCTCGCTGCTCATGGCCCAGTGTCCATGGCAATCACACACACTGACTCTCACTGGGGTACAGTTCCACAGGCACTGACTCTCACTGGGGTACAGTTCCACAGACAGTGACTCTCACTGGGGTACAGTTCCACAGGCACTGACTCTCACTGGGGTACAGTTCCACAGACACTGACTCTCACTGGGGTACAGTTCCACAGGCACTGACTCTCACTGGGGTACAGTTCCACAGACACTGACTCTCACTGGGGTACAGTTCCACAGACACTGACTCTCACTGGGGTACAGTTCCACAGACAGTGACTCTCACTGGGGTACAGTTCCACAGGCACTGACTCTCACTGGGGTACAGTTCCACAGGCACTGACTCTCACTGGGTACAGTTCCACAGACACTGATTCTCACTGGGGTACAGTTCCACAGACACTGACTCTCACTGGGGTACAGTTCCACAGACACTGACTCTCACTGGGGTACAGTTCCACAGTCACTGACTCTCACTGGGGTACAGTTCCACAGTCACTGACTCTCACTGGGGTACAGTTCCACAGTCACTGACTCTCACTGGGGTACAGTTCCACAGACACTGACTCTCACTGGGGTACGGGTTCCACAGACACTGACTCTCACTGGGGTACGGGTTCCACAGACACTGACTCTCACTGGGGTACGGGTTCCACAGACACTGACTCTCACTGGGGTACGGGTTCCACAGACACTGACGCTCACTGGGGTACAGTTCCACAGGCACTGACTCTCACTGGGGTACAGGTTCCACAGACACTGACTCTCACTGGGGTACAGTTCCACAGGCACTGACTCTCACTGGGGTACAGTTCCACAGACACTGACTCTCACTGGGGTACAGTTCCACAGACACTGACTCTCACTGGGGTACAGTTCCACAGGCACTGACTCTCACTGGGGTACAGTTCCACAGGCACTGACTCTCACTGGGGTACGGGTTCCACAGACACTGACTCTCACTGGGGTACGGGTTCCACAGACACTGACTCTCACTGGGGTACGGGTTCCACAGACACTGACCCTCACTGGGGTACAGTTCCACAGGCACTGACTCTCACTGGGGTACAGTTCCACAGACTCTGACTCTCACTGGGGTACAGTTCCACAGACACTGACTCTCACTGGGGTACAGTTCCACAGACACTGACTCTCACTGGGGTACAGTTCCACAGACACTGACTCTCACTGGGGTACAGGTTCCACAGACTCTGACTCTCACTGGGGTACGGGTTCCACAGACACTGACTCTCACTGGGGTACAGGTTCCACAGACACTGACTCTCACTGGGGTACAGTTCCACAGGCACTGACTCTCACTGGGGTACAGTTCCACAGACACTGACTCTCACTGGGGTACAGGTTCCACAGACACTGACTCTCACTGGGGTACGGGTTCCACAGACACTGACTCTCACTGGGGTACGGGTTCCACAGACACTGACTCTCACTGGGGTACGGGTTCCACAGACACTGACCCTCACTGGGGTACAGTTCCACAGGCACTGACTCTCACTGGGGTACAGTTCCACAGACTCTGACTCTCACTGGGGTACAGTTCCACAGACACTGACTCTCACTGGGGTACAGTTCCACAGACACTGACTCTCACTGGGGTACAGTTCCACAGACTCTGACTCTCACTGGGGTACGGGTTCCACAGACACTGACTCTCACTGGGGTACAGGTTCCACAGACACTGACTCTCACTGGGGTACAGTTCCACAGGCACTGACTCTCACTGGGGTACAGTTCCACAGACACTGACTCTCACTGGGGTACAGTTCCACAGACACTGACTCTCACTGGGTTACAGTTCCAGATGATTCGGTTTATTTACTTACTATCTTTTACCAGAGAACCTCTTTAAGTTGGCACTCCAGTCTTGGTTTCTTACAACATCCATTGTGGGTGCCCTTGAGTTCGCTGTGTTTTGCAGCTGAGACCGTTACTGCGATGTCGTCTTCACAGAATTGTTAACCCTTTCTATGCATTTCCACGATCAACCTGAAAGTTTGCGGAAGGAATTTCCTTGTTGTTCCTTTCAGTGACACCCTGCATCAGACAGGTACTGAAGGCCTGAGATTCAGTCCCACCTTCCAGTCTTTATTGCTCTCACAGAGGAGGAGATTTCCTCCGTTACTCTGTGCAAGTGAATCGCAGACTTGTGGTGTTGCTGCACATCGCACGGCGCTAATCTTCCCCACAGTAACAACACAGTGCAAGACTGCAGGCAGCCCTTACTGTTTGGAATGGGTTCGAAGTTACAGGGTTTGGATTTGAATTTGTTACAATGGACCTGTGTCTCTGGACATACAGGAGGAGCTCGGCTGGTCGGAATCCGGGTGCTGAATGCCACTTATGCAGTAGACTGGCATGTCTGCCCGGGGCTGTGAAGCCTCTCTGGACTGATTCAGGACTAAACTTCCAATGAAAGAGGTAAACTCTGCTTGACAGAAGGTGGACACATTAGGAAGGTGTGCGCACCTGCCCTGGTTGCTGAGGGTACAAAGCTGCGCCCTCAATCACTTGCCTGCAATCCAGTAATATCTCTGCTTCCATCTGTAAAGGAAAAATTTCCACTTGCAAATCAAACTATAGCAATCCTCAGTTAAGTTTGTGTCTGTTTTAAGCTTTCATGAGCACTACTGCAATGAGGTCACCGTTTGTTTCTTTAAAGTAACAGAGAACAAGTTAGCTCCTTGCATGCGATGATCTGCCAGCGGAAGGGTCTGAAGCAGTCAGCGAGGGGCAGGTTCCCTCCAGGACACAGGGTTACCCAACAGCAAACATTTCAACACTCACCACAAATTCCACGTTGCAGCTCTCCTCAGGATAGTGGTCAGCTCAGGCCCGGAGCAGAGTCTAGAGTCTAAAGGAAGGGGCAGGGAGTGCGGAGAGGCGGCCTTCACGCCCACGCGCAGCTGTGGGGAAAATGGGTCAGCTGGAGCATGGAGAGAGATGTTGCTCCATGATTGCTTAAAGGGACAGTGTCACTATATTAAAGAGGTGGGATCAAGGCCTTAAAGGGACAGTATCACTATATTAAAAAGGTGGGGTCATGGCCTTAAAGGGACAGTGTCACTATATTAACGAGGTGGAGTCAAGGCCTTAAAGGAGCAGTATCTCTATATTAAAGAGATGGGGTCATGGCCTTAAAGGGGCAGTGTCACTATATTAAAGAGATGGGGTCATGGCCTTAAAGGGGCAGTGTCACTATATTAAAGAGGTGGGGTCATGGCCTTAAAGGGCCAGTGTCACTATATTAAAGAGGTGGAGTCACGGCCTTAAAGGGCCAGTGTCACTATATTAAAGAGGTGGGGTCACGGCCTTAAAGGGGCAGTGTCACTATATTAAAGAGGTGGCGTCACGGCCTTAAAGGGCCAGTGTCACTATATTATGTTTCTGTGTTTCTGATCCTCTCAGAGCTGTCTATGCCCCAGGTGGTCTTCACTTGGCCAGATATCTTGGTAAATTCTCAGTTTACCCAAGTAACAAACAGAGAACCCTTTTCCGATTACTTCGGCTGCTGGTTGCATCCTGAACTCACAAAGGATCCACCTAATCTTCCGAATGCAGCAGAGTAACATCACACTAGACTTTATCTTAGACTTTAACTGGCAAACACATTCATTTAGCAAAAATAAACCAATTTTCTCACCAATTTATGGAAATTATCTGGCCTGACTAGCTGCCTTTGATGGCTCCACACAGACTCACTGTTAAAAATAGTCACATAAATACCTTCAGAACACTTACTCGGACCCATAACTGAATTTAAATTGAAGAGGAGCTGCCAATCAAACACATATTTGAACAAATCACACAAAATGTTCACATCTGAATTGAGTGGATTGGCTCCTTCCTCAGACAACAACGTGACTAAATATTGTGACAAGTGTTTGAATTTAAGCTGGGCTCTGATTTCTCGAGTGAAGCTAGCTGGATACTGCGACAGAATTAAAGAAACCATGCGACATTTCAGACAAAAATGCTTCATTTTTGTCACGGTGTTTTCTCCCAAGGTTCATGCAGCTCCCATCACTAGTAAATGTTCTGAAGGTATTTATGTGGCTGTATTTTTAACAGTGAGTCTGTGTGGAGCCACCAAACAATTTGTGGCAAATGCCGTTTCTTCATCCGAATCAGCAGGTTGGACGGTGACCGTTCTCAGCTTGCTGCGTCTGCTGCTCTGTGACTAGGCTTGAGGTTAAAATTGCCTCCCTGTGCGTAAGACCCTGGCTGATCCATCCCTCCCCCTACCCTGACGGCCTGCCTGACACCGACCATTAAACCACAAGCACAAAGCAGTGCATGATTGCTGCGTGAAGCTTTGCCTGACGTTCCTGCTCTGTAAATTGTTCCATGGACTAAGAACATGTTCAGTGCTGCAGTTGATAGCGAGGGGGAACCTCCAGCAGACGTTAGGCTTACATAATGTGCAGCTTGTTACGTAACAGTCAGGCAGTTAGGATGTGTGAAATACTGAGATCAAAAACTCTCAAAGAGGAACAATTTGTGGGGAATGGCGCCCGAGCAAGGGCGAATGTCTATGCTCCAAGAGGGTGTCAGATAACTGGAGAAAATGAAGGGGTACGGGATTGGGATTGGGAGTGGGGGGGGGGGGGGAGGATTGGTTGGAAGGGAAAAAAACAGAGTAGTTAAGCGCAGTTTATCAAAACAGTTGGAAGTGGGTTAAGGTGTCCCACCGGATTCAGTTCTGGGGTCACTGTGTGTATCAAGGCTCAGAGCGAAATTTGCAAACCGAAACAGGAAGTAGAGTTAATTCTTTAGAAGACCAAAGAAAGCTGCAAAAAGATTTTGATAAGATGGGGAAATGGGCTAAAAATCGGCAGATGGGATTCAGTGTCAGTGCAAGGTGATGCATTTTGGTCAATATTGATAATACTGTGAATGGGAGTAGGCTCGGGGCTGTGAAAGAGAGGGATTTGGGGAACGGGTTCACAGGGCATCAAAGGCAACACCTCAGGCTGATACAGCTGTGAAAAATGGCAATAGATTTCTAGGTTTTATCACAAGAGATATAGAATATAAACGCCAAGAGGTAATGATGATCCTATCTAAAACCTGAATGAGACCTGTTAGAGTGCTGTGGGCAGTATTGGGCTCCACACCACAGAAAGGATTTTGAGACTTTAGAGAGCAGATTCACTGGGATGCTGTCTGGTTTGAGGAAATACAAATTCCTTGGGACCTCTGCGTCGGAACACATTTGGGAAACTGCAGGCAGGAGGGGAAGGGATGGGTTTTGAAAATATCCTGAGCGTGGTGGAATTGACTCTTTGATGACCACAACAGCATCTCAGAAACAAAGTGAAAACTATAACAAGATCTCAAGGTGAAGATTTTGACACTGGAATAATATAACTCAGTACCGATCCCTGCCTCAAATCCTGTTACTTTCTTAAAATTCAGCATCATAAATCTTCAGAAAGTCTTTGTGTTTTCTGGGAGCCGGGGAAGTGGTTTTTTCAGACGCGTCCAGCTTCATGTTTTTTCAGAATTCAAAATAGTTGGGTCACTCGCTCCCTCAGCAGGTTGAGGGCACAGTCTGCTCACCTCGAGCCCTGGTCCAGGGGCCAATTCGGGGGGGCCTCCTCCACAGAACACCACGGCTAATGCAGCAGAGAAAGAGCCGGTTGAGTTCCAGCTTCCTTCCCTGAACTCCCAGCTGTGCCTTTATGATGAGGCCCAGGGTTTGAGGGCCGCTTCACAGAAATGAGCATCTGTCGAGTTGAGCAGAACACGGGGAACCGCCAAAGTCTCCTGCCCACCTCGGCTGCTGCAAAAACCAATTGAAATTCTATTTACAACGTACCGTTATATAGAGGAAGGAATAAAACATGTGGGTTCATTTTTTGGAAAGTCCCTCAGAAGAACATTGTTCCGTTTACCTTGAGGTGAACTTTTAATTCTTAAAATTATGATGAAATCCTTCTCGGTCTAGTTTTTTTAAACTCAGGTTCCAAACCTTTCTCTATTTTCTCCCAGTGTCTTCTAAACACGGTACATACTCATGTGACTCGGCCAACGTTGTCTACCTCATACGTTGCAGGAAAGAATGCACCGCAGCATGGTACATCGGCGAGACCATGCAGACACTGCGACAACGTATGAATGGACACTGCGCAACAATCGCCAGGCAGGATTGTTACCTCCCAGTCGGGGAACACTTCAGCAGTCAAGGACATTCAGCCTCGGATCTGTGGGTTAGCGTTCTCCAAGGCGGCCTTCGAGACACACGACAACGCAAAATTATCGAGCAGAAACTGATAGCCAAGTTCCGCACCCATGAGGACGGCCTCAACCGGGATCTTGGGTACATGTCACGCTACATGACGTAGAGTCATCCAGACTCGAGTCGTCGTTGGCTTGTTCACAGATGTGATTTCCAGTTTTAAAAAAAAGTAAAAAGCTTAACCATACAGACTGCAGCATTAGACACGTTGGACCCGGTGTGACCCCACCTCATTGTCTGAGCTGTATTCTGCTGTGTCTTTGATGTAATGCCTTCCTGACTGACCTGATTGTATCTCTGCCGAGGTGTGATGGAGGGCAGTCAGTAAGATTTACTGTAGTCATCTGACATTGTACGCTACACATTGTTCTCTGTCTATATATGCTTTGCTGATTTGTATTCCTTCACTTTACCTGACGAAGGAGCAGCGCTCTGAAAGCTCGTGATTTCAAATAAAACTGTTGGACTATAACCTGGTGTTGTGCGACTTCTTGTGGTTGAGAATGCGAGTCTCCTCCTCTCAGGTCTTTGCCAGTGCTAGCCTGAGCCAATCAGTGGGAGGTACCCTGGAGTGATCGGGGCACAACTCTCCTCCTCCCACCTGTGGGGAAGCTCCCAGACTTTGCTCAACCTCTCTGCATGTTGCTATGGCTGAGCACGGGGTCTCAGCGAGGGGAATCTTGGGAGTGAATGTAGAGCCCACTGCTCTATTGCGCCAGTGTACCACCGTCACACCCTTTTCAATCCAACCATCTGTAAGTGTCAGCTGTGGCTCAGTGGGCAGCACTCTCACCTCGGAGTCAGAAGGTCGTGGGTTCAAGTCCCACTCCAGGGATTTGAACACAAAATCCAGGCTGACACTCCCAGTGCAGTGCTGAGGGAGCGCTGCACTGTCGGAGGTGCCGTCTTTCAGATGAGACGTTAAACCGAGGCCCCGTCTGCCCTCTCAGGTGGACGCAAAAGATCCCGTGGCGCCATTTCGAAGAAGAGCAGGGGAGTTCTCCCCGGTGTCCTGGGCCAATATTTATCCCTCAATCAACATCACAAAAACAGATTATCTGGTCATTATCACATTGCTGTTTGTGGGAGCTTGCTGTGCGCAAATTGGCTGCCGCGTTTCCTACATCACAACAGTGACTACACTTCAAAAAAAGTACTTCACTGGCTGGAAAGCGCTTTGAGACATCCGGTGGTCGTGAAAGGCGCTATAGAAATGTAAGTCAGCTATTAGATCATAGAAATGAGGTAAAAACCACTCAGCTAACAACGATCCCAGGGGGACGACCCCTGGTCATCAGAGGGGCTCCTGAGGGACAAGAGCAAAGTTCAAAAGCTCATCCTGTTTATACCCCTCATTCAAGCCTGGCCAAGAATGGAGCGATAAAGGCACTAAAAGACCCAGCCCTTCAATACAAGTGCTGAGACATTTCCATCCCTGACCACCACAGGCTGCCCATTACTTACTGCACCAGATAATCTTTGGCACTGCTGAAATACTTAAGAATATAAGAATTAGGAGCAGGAGTCGGCCATTCGGCCCCTCGAGCCTGCTCCGCCATTCAATAAGATCATGGCTGATCATCGACCTCAACTCCACTTTCCCACCCGATCTCCATATCCCTTGATTCCCCTAGAGTCCAAAAATCTATCAATCTTGGCCTTGAATATACTCAAAGACTGAGCATCCACAGCCCATGTTTCAGAATTTGATGGCTAAACCTCCCTCATGTCCACCCCACCCTAGCCCTGAACTCAGGTCTCTCTATTACAGCTCATCTCCCCTCATGCCCTCTCCAAGCTCATCTCATCCACGAGATCCACCTCCTGCTCCCTTGACCCCATTCCCTCTAAAATGCTGACCACCCAATTTCTGTACCTGGCCCCATGGTCGCTGACATTGTAAATGGTTTCGTCTCCTTCGGTTCTGTCCTCCTCCCTTCCAAACCACCACCATCACCCCCTCCTCAAATAACCCATCCTCATCTCCAACCTCCCGCTCCTTTCAAACTTCCTTAAACGTGTTGTCGCCTCCCAAAGTTGTGTCCAGCTCTCCTGCAACTCCATGTTTGACTCTCTCCACCCAGGTTCTCACAGCTGCCCCAGCACCAGAATGGCCATAACCAAGTCATTAATGACATGCTTTGTGACTCTGACTATGAGGCATTATCCCACCTTGGCCTCTCTGCAGCCTTTGACAAGGTTGACCAGACCATCCTGCTCCAACAACTCTCCTCCATGGTCCAACTCACTGCCCTCGTTTGGTTCCACTCTGACCCATCCAATTGCAGCCAGAGCACCTCCAGCGACAGCTCTCGCCCCACCCCTGCACTGTTCCCTCCCCTCAGGATCTACCGTGGTCCCCTCTTCCTCATCTACATGCTGCTCCTTGGTGACCTCACCTACAGACATGGGGTCAACCTCCACATGGACGCTGATGACACCCAGCTCTACCTCTCCACCACCTCCCCCAATCAATCCTTCCACTGCCTCTGGGTTGTCAGGCTGTTTGTCCACCAGTTAGTCTTGGATAAGCTGCAAATTCCTCCAGTTAAACACTATGAACAACTAATTAGGCTGAATTAGGCTTCGCAAGCTCGGAGTCCCGTTTGACCCTAAGATAAGCTTCTGACCCTATATCCTCTCCATCAGGAAGACAGCACACTTCCACCTTCGTAACATTAGCCATCGCCACCACTACCTCAGCCCATCTGCTGATGAAACCTTCAACCGCGCCATTGTCACCTCCAGACTCGATCCAAGCCTCTCCAGGCCGGCCTCCCATCTTCCACCCTCCGTAAACTTGAGCTCATCCAAAGCTCTGCTGCCCGTCTCCTAACTCGCACCAAGATCGGCTCACCCATCATCCCTGTCCTCACTGACCTCCAACGCCTCCAATTTAAAATGATCCTCCTCATCTTTTCATGGCCTCACCCTCTCTATCTCGGTGATCTCCTCCAGCCCTACACTCCACCCCCAAACTTTCTGTTCCTCCGACTCTGGCCTCTTGCGCAGTCGCCCCACCATTGGCAGCTGTGCCTTCAACCATCTAGGCTTCACACTCGGAAATTCCACCTCGAACCACCTCCGCCTCGCCACAACCCTCCCCTATTTTAAGACCATCCTTAAAACCCAACTCCGACCAAGCACTAGTCACTGCTCCTCAGATCTCCTTCCTTGGCTCTGTGACCATTTTTTGATGACTCTGTAGAACCCTTGGGACGTTGTTAACTATGTGAAAGGCCCTATATAAATGCAAGTTGTTGTTGTTATCATTGTGAATCACCTCTTAAGATAACGGACTGGTTTCATCAACTAGCTGCATATCTGAGACTGACAGCAGAGGGAAAGTAACCAGCCGTTTAGTTACACAACTCCAGGCTCACCACAACCTATTCTAATATCACTGCTGAAGCAATGTGTAATTACCACACAGAGCGTGTGTGTTACTGCGATTAATTCCCAGTGCACTCTGCTTTGTGTGTGTGCTTGTTACTGAATTTTCTCCGACTTTACCCACCTCTGTGTGTATCTATTGTGCATTGAACTTGGATTATTTGCCCGTGTACCCTGCCCAGTGTGTGCGTACCCTGCCCAGTGTGTGCGTACCCTGCTCAGTGCGTGTGTACACCCTGCTCAGTGTGTGTGTACCCTGCCCAGTGTGTGCGTACCCTGCCCAGTGTGTGTGTACCCTGCTCAGTGTGTGTGTACACCCTGCTCAGTGTGTATGTACACCCTGCTCAGTGTGTGTGTACACCCTGCTCAGTGTGTGTGTACACCCTGCTCAGTGTGTGTACACCCTGCTCAGTGTGTGTATACTGCACAAGATAAGAGCTCACGGGGTTGGGGGTAATATATTTGCATGGATAGAGGACTGGCTAACTAACAGAAAACAGAGAGTCGGGATAAATAGGTCATTTTCCCGTTGGCAAACGGTAACTAATGGGGTGCCACAGGGATCGGTGCTGGGGCCTCAACTATTTACAATCTACATTAATGACTTGGATGAAGGGACCAAGTGTAATGTAGCCAAATTTGCTGATGATACAAAGATAGGTGGGAAAGCAAGTTGTGAAGAGGACACAAATAATCTGCAAAGGGATACAGACAGGCTAAGTGAGTGGGCAAACATTTGGCAGATGGAGTATAATGTGTGTGAGGTTATCCACTTTGGTAAGAAAAATAAAAAAGCAAATTATTTAAATGGAGAGAGATTACAAAATGCTGCGGTACAGAGGGACCTGGGGGTCCTTGTGCATGAAACACAAAAAGTTAACATGCAGGTACAGCAAGTAATCAGGAAGGCAAATGGAATGTTGGCCTTTATTTCAAGGGGAATGGTGTATAAAAGTAGGGAAGTCCTGCTACAACTGTACAGGGCGTTGGTGAGACCACACCTGGAGTACTGCGTACAGTTTTGGTCTCCTTATTTAAGGAGGGATATACTTACATTGGAGGCAGTTCAGAGAAGGTTCACGAGGTTGATTCCAGAGATGAAGGGGTTGTCTTATGAAGAAAGGTTGAGCAGGTTGGGCCTATACTCATTGGAGTTTAGAAGAATGAGAGGGGATCTTATTGAAACATATAAGATTCTGAAGGGGCTTGACAGGGTAGATGCAGAGAGGATGTTTCCCCTCGTGGGGGAATCTAGAACTAGGGGGCATAATTTCAGAATAAGGACAAACCCTTTTAAATCGGAAATGAGGAGGAATTTCTTCTCTCAGAGGGTCGTGAATCTTTGGAATTCTCTTCCCCAGAGAGCTGTGGAGGCTGGGTCATTGAATATATTTAAGGTGGAGAGAGACAGATTTTTGAACGACAAGGGAGTTGAGGGTTATGGGAAGCGGGCAGGGAAGTGGAGTTGAGGCAAAGATCAGATCAGCCATGATCTTATTGAATGGCGGAGCAGGCTCGAGGGGCCAAATGGCCGACTCCTGCTCCTATTTCTTATGTTCATATGTTCACTGACTGTGTGTGAGAGGACTGAGTGTCCCAGCACTGACTGTGTGTCTAAGTGATTATAATGGTCGCTCTGAGTGTTACACGAGGTCCCAGCACTGCCTCATGTCCCCACCCTGCACGGACTGGTCTACAAGCTCCAAAGGCACAGACTGTAATGTGGATTTTTCCAAGAGCTGACACACTGAGTGCTGACAGTAATAATACTCCACACACATCCCCACCCACCAGATTTCTCTCCTCTGAAGCAGCTTTAAAGGAGTAAAGTGTCTCCCCACAGGAAGTAGCGAGTGCCACGTTAGTCTTGGAACAGTCAGTGCTCCACACGCAGTGAGCATGGGCCCCAGAATCATTCCACAGCTCCTCTCCCACATTCCCTAATCACGTCAGCCCTGTTTTGGATCTGTGGGTTCACACGAGCCCTTCTAGGCTGCCTCGCCTTAAGCTGGATCCTTCCACTAACACCCAGGGTCTATCCCACGTGAGGCTCGATGTCAGGCGAGTATCGATCATGCTGGGCTACAATGCCAACTGCTGCCAAGGGAGGGATGTCACATGGGTGGAGCAATCCAACAGAATCATCCCGCAGCACAAATTAACTCCTTCCAGAGAAAGCAGCAAGACTGTGAGAGGTAGCGGAAACAAAGCTGGTAGTTTGCGCATGGTCGGTATGTTAGGGTGTATTGCACGGCCGGTATGTTAGGGTGTATTGTACGGCCGGTATGTTAGGGTGTATTGCATGGCCGGTATGTTAGGGTGTATTGTACGGCCGGTATGTTAGGGTGTATTGTACGGCCGGTATGTTAGGGTGTATTGTACGGCCGGTATGTTAGGGTGTATTGTACGGCCGGTATGTTAGGGTGTATTGCACGGCCGGTATGTTAGGGTGTATTGCACGGCCGGTATGTTAGGGTGTATTGTACGGCCGGTATGTTAGGGTGTATTGTACGGTCGGTATGTTAGGGTGTATTGCACGGCCGGTATGTTAGGGTGTATTGTATGGCCGGTATGTTAGGTTGTATTGTACAGTCGGTATGTTAGGGTGTATTGTGCGGTCGGTATGTTAGGGTGTATTGTGCGGTCGGTATGTTAGGGTGTATTGTACGGTCGGTATGTTAGGGTGTATTGTGCAGCCGGTATGTTAGGGTGTATTGTACGGTCGGTATGTTAGGGTGTATTGTGCAGCCGGTATGTTAGGGTGTATTGTGCGGCCACTTTCCTTCATACTCTGCTGACAGATGCTGCTGCTGGGGGTGGCTGGGCAGCTAACGTTAAACTGTTCTGCAGCTTATTATATTCACTCTTCCTGATTGGTGCCCCATGTCAAGCCCCAGAGGTGAAAGGTCAGTATTTAATACCTTCCTGGGCTGCAACTTGAAAACTTTTAAACAGCAACAAGTTGAATTTAAACAACAACCTGTATTTATATAGCGCCTTTAACATAGTAACATGTCCCAAGGCGCTGCACAGGAGCGTAATCTGACACAATCTGACACCGAGCCACAGAAGGAGATATTAGGACAGGTGACCAAAAGCTCGGTCAAAGAGGTCGGTTTTAAGGAGTGTCTTAAATGAGGAGAGAGAGGCGGAGAGGTTTAGGGAAGGAATTCCAGAGCTTGGGGCCCAGGCAGCTGAAGGCACGGCCGCCAATGGTGGAGCGATTAGAATCGAGGATGCGCAAGAGGCCAGAATTAGAGGTGCGCAGAGATCTCGGAGGAGGCGTGGCCATGGAGGGATTCGAATACAAGGATGAGAATTTTAAAATCGAGGCGTTGCCGGACCGGCGAGCACAGGGGTGAGGGGTGAACGGGACTTGGTGCGAGTGAGGATACGGGCAGCAGAGTTTTGGATGAGCTCAAGGAAGGTAGAAAGTGGCAGGCCGGCCTGGTCGAGTCTGCTGGTAACAGCAACAAGTTCCATTTAAATATGACCCTAGGCTGGAGTCGGAAGAGCAGGGGATAGGCTGCAGCGATATGGTGGGGGAAGGGCAGAGATTAAAGTGAACAAATGTTTTATCTTTGAGGACTTGTTTTATATTTTTCTCTCTATTTGTCATTTTCTCCCGAGTTCTGTCTGAGAAAGTTACCGGCTGCTCCTACGTCTCCAATGATCCACCTGAACCTGCCCAGGGTGACCTCCCTGTGAGCAGGTATTTGGATTTTGCTCACTGCCTCCTCACAGTGACGTGGCAAAGGCCAGGAAATGACCGCTGTGGGAATAGATTCCAACCAACTGGACACCTCACTGTTTCCGGACAGCACGTGCTACTCTTCCAATACACTGCACCACCCACACTCAGTTTAGGCAATGGATAGGCACAGCTCCCATATCATGGAATGCCACTAGCATTGTGCAGCTGATGCTTTGTCTCATCCATTAGGGACAGATCAAAGACGCTGGAATGATTCAAGCACACACCACATGGTCCAGACTCCCACCGGAGAGAGGAGACGTGGGAGGTGCAGCTAAAGTGGTGAGTGATTTCAGAGTCTATTTTAATCCCTATCACATGGACCGATTGAATCAGTGTAGTCGAGTCTATTTAAAGAGTAGAATGTGCATGGGCTGTGGGAGGAGATTAAATGGTTAGGATAGAGACTGATAGGGAGAGTGTACACGGGCTGTGAGAGGAGATTAAATGGTTAGGATAGAGACTGATAGGGAGAGTGTACGCGGGCTGTGAGAGGAGATTAAATGGTTGGGATAGAGACTGTGACAGGGGAGAGTATACACGGGCTGTGGGAGGAGATTAAATGGTTAGGATAGAGACTGTGACAGGGGAGAGTGTACACGGGCTGTGAGAGGAGATTAAATGGTTAGGATAGAGACTGATAGGGAGAGTGTACGCGGGCTGTGAGAGGAGATTAAATGGTTAGGATAGAGACTGTGACAGGGGAGAGTGTACACGGGCTGTGAGAGGAGATTAAATGGTTAGGATAGAGACTGTGACAGGGGAGAGTGTACATGGGCTGTGGGAGAAGATTAAATGGTTAGGATAGAGACTGTGACAGGGGAGAGTGTACCCGGGCTGTGAGAGGAGATTAAATGGTTAGGATAGAGACTGTGACAGGGGAGAGTGTACACGGGCTGTGAGAGGAGATTAAATGGTTAGGATAGAGACTGTGACAGGGGAGAGTGTACACGGGCTGTGAGAGGAGATTAAATGGTTAGGATAGAGACTGTGACAGGGGAGAGTGTACACGGGCTGTGAGAGGAGATTAAATGGTTAGGATAGAGACTGTGACAGGGGAGAGTGTACACGGGCTGTGGGAGAAGATTAATGGTTAGGATAGAGACTGTGACAGGGGAGAGTGTACACGGGCTGTGAGAGGAGATTAATGGTTAGGATAGAGACTGTGACAGGGGAGAGTGTACACGGGCTGTGAGAGGAGATTAAATGGTTAGGATAGAGACTGTGACAGGAGAGAGTGTACACGGGCTGTGGGAGGAGATTAATGGTTAGGATAGAGACTGTGACAGGGGAGAGTGTACATGGGCTGTGAGAGGAGATTAATGGTTAGGATAGAGACTGTGACAGGGGAGAGTGTACACGGGCTGTGAGAGGAGATTAAATGGTTAGGATAGAGACTGTGACAGGGGAGAGTGTACACGGGCTGTGGGAGAAGATTAATGGTTAGGATAGAGACTGTGACAGGGGAGAGTGTACACGGGCTGTGAGAGGAGATTAATGGTTAGGATAGAGACTGTGACAGGGGAGAGTGTACACGGGCTGTGAGAGGAGATTAAATGGTTAGGATAGAGACTGTGACAGGGGAGAGTGTACACGGGCTGTGGGAGGAGATTAATGGTTAGGATAGAGACTGTGACAGGGGAGAGTGTACACGGGCTGTGGGAGAAGATTAAATGGTTAGGATAGAGACTGTGACAGGGGAGAGTGTACACGGGCTGTGAGAGGAGATTAATGGTTAGGATAGAGACTGTGACAGGGGAGAGTGTACACGGGCTGTGGGAGGAGATTAATGGTTAGGATAGAGACTGTGACAGGGGAGAGTGTACACGGGCTGTGGGAGAAGTCTGCCTGATAGACTGAACCGTCTTTTCACAATCCAATCTTTCTTGTTATAAACCTTCCCAGACCGATCGCACCCTTGAACTGGACTCCGCCTTTGTCCCAGAGTGACTTAGTTTATGAAATGGGAGCTGTTTCTCTTTGCTGCTCCGATTCTAGTTTAATTCAAGTCCCTGCCCCACAGTCAGACTATGGCACACAGTCTTTGTACTGAGCGTATTCGAGTTTGGAGAATAAGGCAGGTCTGTACTGGGCTGGTTCTCGGTTTGAATTCTTTCCTCTATCCAGATGTGTTTGCTACGAAGTAAAGTATGATGGAACCAAAACCCCCGAGACTGAGAGCAGACAGCGGGGGCCTCAAACACTCACAATACCAGTCTGCTGTCAGATCGCAGGGGACGGGGAATTTTTTTACCACAGCCCACATTTCCTGGAAAGTTATTACCGATAAGGTTATGGTTTTCTGGAAGACTTTCAGCTGCCACTCCGGCTCACCCACTCTTTCCGAAATGCGGCAAATTCACTGCTTGTTGCTCAACCTGTGAAATATCTTTGGCTGCGTCCCTGAGCCTGAGTTTCTGCTCACTGCCAGCCCGGGACACACAGTCCCAGCCCCAGCCCAGTGTCCCAGCCCCAGCCCAGTGTCCCAGCCCCAGCCAAGTGTCCCAGCCCCAGCCCCAGCGTCCCAGCCCCAGCCCAGTGTCCCAGCCCCAGCCCAGTGTCCCAGCCCCAGCCCCGTGTCCCAGCCCCAGTCCAGTGTCCCAGCCCCAGTCCAGTGTCCCAGCCCCAGCCCAGTGTCCCAGCCCACTGTCCCAGCCCCAGCCCACTGTCTCAGCCCCAGCCCACTGTCCCAGCCCCAGCCCAGTGTCCCAGCCCCAGCCCCAGCCCACAGTCCCAGCCCCAGCCCAGTGTCCCAGCCCCAGCCCACTGTCCCAGCCCCAGCCCGGTGTCCCAGCCCAGTGTCCCAGCTCCAGCCCAGTGTCCCAGCCCCAGCCCCGTGTCCCAGCCCCAGCCCAGTGTCCCAGCCCCAGCCCAGTGTCCCAGCCCCAGCCCCGTGTCCCAGCCCCAGCCCCGTGTCCCAGCCCCAGTCCAGTGTCCCAGCCCCAGCCCAGTGTCCCAGCCCCGTGTCCCAGCCCCAGCCCCGTGTCCCAGCCCCAGCCCCGTGTCCCAGCCCCAGCCCAGTGTCCCAGCCCCAGCCCAGTGTCCCAGCCCCAGCCCAGTGTCCCAGCCCCAGCCCAGTGTCCCAGCCCACTGTCCCAGCCCCAGCCCACTGTCCCAGCCCCAGCCCACTGTCCCAGCCCCAGCCCACTGTCCCAGCCCCAGCCCACTGTCCCAGCCTCAGCCCACTGTCCCAGCCTCAGCCCACTGTCCCAGCCCCAGTCCACTGTCCCAGCCCCAACCCACTGTACCAGCCCCAGCCCACTGTCCCAGCCCCAGCCCACTGTCCCAGCCCCAGCCCACTGTCCCAGCCCCAGCCCAGTGTCCCAGCCCCAGCCCAGTGTCCCAGCCCCAGCCTTGTGTCCCAGCCCCAGCCCAGTGTCCCAGCCCAGTGTCCCAGCTCCAGCCCACTGTCCCAGCCCCAGCCCAGTGTCCCAGCCCCAGCCCAGTGTCCCAGCCCCAGCCCAGTGTCCCAGCCCCAGCCCAGTGTCTCAGCCCCAGCCCCAGCCCCAGCCCCAGCCCCAGCCCAGTGTCCCAGCCCAGTGTCCCAGCCCAGTGTCCCAGCCCCAGCCCAGGGAGTGGCCCCGAGTCTCTGACAGGCTTTGAGCAGCAGCCACTGCTCCCTGTCGCCGTGCTTTCAATGCTGTTACAATCCCTGAGTAATATAAATAGTTCATGAGCTGATCTTGTCTGTGTGTCCCGACAGTCTGGGGCTGGTGGCTGCCCAGTTTCCTCTCACTCTGTGTGGCGCTGGGTCCTGGCAATTTCATCTGCACATCAACCACTTTCGATCAAGGAGGTTTTTTAAAGTGACGGACAAGCTTTCCAACGACAAAGGCTCTAACATTGGGACATGGCGCAGTGGGGGGAGGGGGGGGGGGTGAGCAGTCCGCACCAGCACGGCACCGACCGCAGTCCACACCAGCACGGCACCGACCGCAGTCTACACTGGCACGGCACCGACCGCAGTCTACACTGGCACGGCACCGACCGCAGTCTACACTGGCACGGCACCGACCGCAGTCTACACTGGCACGGCACCGACCGCAGTCTACACCGGCCAGGCACCGACCGCAGTCCACACTGGCACGGCACCGACCGCAGTCTACACTGGCACGGCACCGACCGCAGTCTACACCGGCCAGGCACCGACCACAGTCTACACTGGCACGGCACCGACCGCAGTCTACACTGGCACGGCACCGACCGCAGTCTACACTGGCACGGCACCGACCACAGTCTACACTGGCACGGCACCGACCGCAGTCCACACCAGCACGGCACCGACCGCAGTCTACACTGGCACGGCACCGACCGCAGTCTACACTGGCACGGCACCGACCGCAGTCTACACCGGCCAGGCACCGACCGCAGTCCACACCGGCACGGCACCGACCGCAGTCTACACTGGCACGGCACCGACCGCAGTCCACACCGGCACGGCACCGACCGCAGTCTACACCGGCACAGCACCGACCGCAGTCCGCACCGGCACAGCACCGACCGCAGTCCGCACAGCACCGACCGCAGTCCGCACCTGCACAGCACCTACCGCAGTCTGCACCAGCACAGCACCGACCGCAGTCTACACCGGCACAGCACCGACCGCAGTCTACACCTGCACAGCACCGACCGCAGTCTACACCGGCACAGCACCGACTTCAGTCTGCACCGGCACAGCACCGACCGCAGTCTGCACCGGCACAGCGCCGACCGCAGTCTACACCGGCACAGCACCGACCGCAGTCTACACCCTTTCAACTTCCCTCTAAACCTCCGACCAATTACTTTAAATCTATGCCCCCTGGTTATTGACCCTTCTGCTAAGGGAAATCGGTCCTTCCTATCCACTCTATCTGGACCCCTCATAACTTTATACACCTCAATTAATTTTCCCCTCAGCCTCCTCTGTTACAAAGAAAACAACCCCAGCCTATCCAATCGTTCCTCATAGCTAAAATTTCCTAGCCCATGCAACATCCTCGTAAATCTCCTCTGCACCCCCTCTAGTGCAATCACATCCTTCCTGTAATGTGGTGACCAGAACTGCACGCAGTATTCCAGCTGCGGCCTAACTAGTGTTTTATACAGTTCAAGCATAACCTCCCTGCTCTTATATTCTATGCTTCTGCTAATAAATGCAAGTATCCCGTATGCCTTCTTAACCACCTTATCTACCTGTCCTGCTACCTTCAGGGATCTGTGGACCTGCACTCCAAGGTCCCTCTGATCTTCTGCACTTCTCAGTGTCCTACCATTTAATGTGTATTCTCTTTCCTTGTTAGCCCTCCTCAAATGCATTACCTCACACTTCTCCGGATTGAATTCCATTTGCCACTGTTCTGCCCACCTGACCAGTCCATTGATATCTTCCTGTATCTGCAGCTTTCCTCTTCATTATCAACCACACGGCTAATTTTTGTGTCAGCTGCAAACTTCTTAATCATACTTCCTACATTCAAGTCCAAATCATTGATATATACCACAAAAAGCAAAGGACCCAGTACTGAGCCCTGCGGAACCCCGCTGGAAACAGCCTTCCAGTCACAAAAACACCCGTCGACCATTACCCTTTGTTTCCTGCCTCTGAGCCAATTTTGGATCCAACTTGCCACTTTGCCTTGGATCCCATGGGCTTTTACTTTCGTGACCAGTCTGCCATGTGGGACCTTATCAAAGGCCTTGCTAAAATCCATATAGACTACATCAAACGCACTACCCTCATCGACCCTTGGGGTTGTGGTTCCCCAATGAGTAAAGTGCTGGAGTTGGGGTTCCCCGGTAACTACAGCAGAAGAGCATTGGACCCTTCACTGAAAGCATGATCTTTCCCAGGAAGAGTTTGTGCATCATACCCCTCAGCATCTTTAAGGTGGGCTGTGCCATCCTCCTCACCAATGAGGACAGCTCGAGGAAAGAGAGTAGGCGAGGAGCCCTCTCCCCTGGCTGCCTGTCACAGAACGCCGCGGCGCTGTGTACTTTCATTGTTCAGTCAAAACCTCCTTAATTCCCCAGTTTAGTTCGTACATGCAGATACCTTACTGTGCAAGAATAACATTTCATTCTTAAACTACAGTATCCTGAGGTTGGAATGCTCAGTATTGTGAGGACGTGAACTCTGGGCAGTGAATGCAGCAGCTGCTGTTCATCCCCACCTACTCTCCTCATTCCTCACAATCATATCTTTTCTCATAGAAATTCCTGCTCAGAGAAAACAAAGATCTGAAGACGAGTTGGCTCCACTTAACCTGCAACATGTGGGTCAGGCAGGGCCCTGTCCACTCAGCAAAGGCACCTTCTGACTGCTTTTCATTTTTAACTGTCTGTTGTTTGCTGACCATTTCATCCTATTTCTGCACCTTGTGCCATCCTCTGCTGAGCGTTGTGATTGGTCTGGATCAGTCTCCGCCCCAGACCCTAATCAGGCTGGAAGAATGGGATGGATCTCTCTGCCTATGTCTTCCTTTGACTGCCAATACAGGCTAGGCCTGAGCTGAGCTGCACGTCATCTCCTCCGGAGTCTGGGCCACACACCAGCCCGTACTCAGCTCTGACCAGATGTGTGGGGCAAGCTCGTTCGGCTAGACATATGACCAACAGGCTCACACGTTCCTCCAGCTGAGTGTACGGGATAAGAACTAGGAGCCGGAGTCGGCCATTCGGCCCCTCGAGCCTGCTCCACCATTCAATCAGATCATGGCTGATCTTCGACCTCGACTCCACTTTCCCCCCCGATCTCCATATGAGACTGGGCTGCTCTCCCCTCCATATCCCCTCACAGCCAGGAATGTGGCTGAGTCTTGGACACACTCTGCCTCACCATCTTCTCCGCTAGGAATACGGGAGGAGTCTTAAGGCTGCTCCATAATTGACTTGCAGAAGGGATGACTCACACATGGCTCGAAGAGCAGGTTCAGCCCACACTTCCTGACACAGAATTATTCCAAGCTGCATACAATGGACCAGCTGAGATCCCACTAAGGTTCCAGGATTCCTGGGAAAAGAGCTGCTGAAATGTATGTGAGACGAGAGTTGCTTGCAGTTTGTTCCTGAGGTCTACAGCGTTTAGGCTTTGTTGCAGCGACTGTGTGTGTGGGGGGGGGGGAGGGAGGGTAGAGAGGTGGTAGCACATCTTGGCATCGGGACACACTGGGGAGTAGAATGGGTGTGATGTAAGGGCCCAGATTTTGGACCTTGGCATATATTGGGTGAGCGGTGGGCAGAGTGAGTGCTGGGAGGATAGGCACAGAGCACAGACCCGCAGCAATGGGGAGGGACAATTGGGGGATTGGCGGAGAGCATTAGTAAAGGGGTGCTGGATTATGAGCAAGGAGCAGGGAGAGCAATTATAATGAAAGTGAAGCCACAAAACTGCCAAATGCCCTAATGTTTAACATTGCTGGACCTGCTGCCGGCCATCCCTTTGAGTGACCCCAGTGCTGGCCATCTCCCACTCTGTACAGTGCAGGTCCAGCACTCAGCACCACCAAACGGCTGCCTGTCTGTATGATCCCCTGGGCTTGAGGCTGGACTGTTGACCGCTGCTTTTCCAGACGCTGCCTGACCTGCTGAGTCTGTTGAGGGATTAACGCTGGTGCCTTGGCTGAGATTAGCTCATTGTGCAAGTAACTGATGGAATTGGGGTCGGTGTGGCTGCGCCCACAGTGGGCTGTGCACTGACTGAGCTCTCGGGGCGCTGCACTGTTCACCTTTATTATATCAACTAGTGCAGCAAATGGATGATTTACGCGATCAGTTATTGATAAACCTGCTTGATTTGTGACAAACAGATCTCTAAATTACTGAAATAATTAACTGCAGAGTTGTTATAAAACAAGGCATTTATCTGACGAAGGGTCACAGACCTGAAACGTTAACGGTGTTTCTCTCTCTCCACAGATGCTGCCTGACCTGCTGAGGATTTCCAGCATTTTCTGTTTTTAGTTAAGGCATTTATCTAAATTGATTGTTGACTCTGTAGATGTTCACAGGTCACCTACTGATAATGTTTTAGGGGTTTTGCTGTGAAAATGCTCTCTGACCCTGAAATCAGACTCTGATCTGCTTACAAAGGGGAGTCTGTCCCCAACAAACAAGGCCAGAGCTGGTCTGTGTGCATGGAGGAGCAGACAGCATTGAACAAATTACTCTCTAACCATGGGTGCTCACCTCCCAAGAGCGCTGCACTGTCGGAGGGGCGGTGCTGAGGGAGTGCTGCACTGTCGGAGGTGCCGTCTTTCAGATGAAACGTTAAACCGAGGCCCGTCTGCTCTCTCAGGTGGACGTAAAAGATCCCATGGCACTATTTCGAAGAAGAGCAGGGGAGTTCTCCCCGGTGTCCTGGCCAATATTTATCCCTCAATCAACATAACAAAAACAGATTATCTGGTCATTTTCACATTGCTGTTTGTGGGAGCTTGCTGTGCACAAATTGGCTGCTGCGTTTCCTACATTACAACAGTGACTGCACTTCAAAACGTATTTCATTGGCTGTAAAGCGATTTGAGACGTCCAGGGGTCGTGAAAGGCGCTATAGAAATGCAAGTTTTTCTTTCTCAGCTAAAGGTTATATGCAGCGAGGTACATGGTCGGGAAGAATCACTGGGAGAGCTAAAGGAACGAGTTCAAAACAATCACTCCCCTCCCTTCTGTAAAAAACAGCAGAGTTGGAACAGCCCCCCAGCCACAGACCCCACTATATGGCCACAGGCCCCACTGTATGGCATGATACCCCACTGTATGGCCAGAGGCCCCACTGTATGGCCAGAGGCCCCACTGTATGGCCAGAGGCCCCACTGTATGGCCAGAGGCCCCACTGTATGGCCACAGACCCACTCTCTGTCCATGGATCCCACTGTCCAGATGCATCTCCCACGATCCAGTCGATCCCACTGTACTATCACAGGCCCCACGATCCAATCATCGGTCTCACTAGCATTACTTTTTAGAAAAGGGCGAATCCTTTGATTAAATCCACAGTGAACATTTCTCACCCACTAATTGCTGCCTTCCACCGATTAGTTGAGATTTTTAGTTGGGAGATGGACCCTCGCTCACTGAACCCTGTCTCTCTCTCTCTCTCTGTTCTCTCTCTCTCTCTCTCTGTGTTCTCTCTCTCTCTGTTCTCTCTCTCTGTGTTGTCTCTCTCTCTGTTGTCGCTCTGTCTCTGTGTTCTCTCTCTCTCTCTCTCTGTTGTCTCTCTCTCTCTCTCTCTCTGTGTTGTCTCTCTCTCTCTCTCTCTCTGTGTTCTCTCTCTCTCTCTGTTGTGTCTCTGCTCTCTCTGTTCTCGCTCTCTGTGTTGTCTCTCTCTCTGTTCTCTCTCTGTCTCTGTGTTCTCTCTCTCTCTCTCTGTTGTCTCTCTCTCTCTCTCTCTCTCTGTTCTCTCTCTCTCTCTCTCTCTCTGTGTTGTCTCTCTCTGTTGTCGCTCTGTCTCTGTGTTCTCTCTCTCTCTCTGTGTTGTCTCTCTCTCTCTCTCTCTCTGTTGTCTCTCTCTCTGTTGTCGCTCTGTCTCTGTGTTCTCTCTCTCTCTGTGTTCTCTCTCTCTCTCTCTCTGTGTTGTCTCTCTCTCTCTCTCTGTTGTCTCTCTCTCTGCTCTCTCTGTCTCTGCTCTGTGTTGTGTCTGTAAGTTGCCCTTGACCAGAAACTTGGTGTAAACACCCGCGGAAGCTCTCCACACAATATCGTGCAGTTAGATATTAAACTTCAAAGCTTTAGAAGGAGCGGTGGAGTGTGCTGAGACACAGGCAGCCTGACTGTAAAACTCACCCTCTGGCAGGGGATGGACCCGCTGTGGGTCTGGGGCAGGCCGGTTACCCCAGCGCGGTGCTGGAGCCGATCAGTCTCTGTCGGAGCTGCTCCCTGTCAATGTGAGCAAACATCAGGAGCTGGCAACCTGGGGCTGCCTGATGCACTCTACCATATTTCACAGTGTATAAGACGCTGCCGGCAAGCAGCCACAGAGCCTGGGCTCGGCAACGCTCTTAAAGTAAAGTCTCAACCCTGGGGGGATGAGGCTCCGGCACAATAGGAGCAAATTGCACAAACCCAGCTCCAGGGAGCGGACCCCGAATCTCAAGAATCCAAGATGCACTCGGGCCAGTGACCCAGAGGACGCCCATCCTGTCCCTGTCTGCATCGATCCTAATAGGTTGGATCCAACAAAAAAATCCACTCGCTTCAGATTAATAATTAATAATGAGGGGGGGGGGGGGGGGCAGTTACCGACAGCAACAGGTTACCTGGACCAACAGAGGAAAGTATGTCAGCTCCAAGTTGTTCAATGTGATTCTAGATTCAACAGAAATATACATTATCTGAAAAGACTAGAGGCAGGTTAATGATGGGGTTGGAGACCAACATTACTAGTGGGATATTTATATAATGAAGGATATACAACTGAAAGAGTTTTTCTCTATCCATTCCCCCAAGGGTTGAGAGTATACTTCAAAGGAGCATGGCCAAGCCCAGGCTGTTCTTGACCAACATTGTCTATTTCGGGTTAGTATCATTGCTGGATTGGGAATTCACCAGAGCTGCCTGGGGTGTGTCAGAGCCTCTGTATCTGACTCTCTGTCTATAAGTAACAGCAATGCTGATACTGGCAGCAACATCAGGTTTCCCACACAGGAACAGAGTCTGCATGTTCTATACTGTGCGTGTGTTATGATCAATAGATTGTTGCTGGGTAAGGGTATCAAGGGATATCGAGCAAAGGCAGGTAACTGGAGCTGAGGGGCAGATCAGCCGTGATCTCACTGAATGGTGGAACAGACTCGAGTGGTGAAATGGCCTCCTCCTGTCCCTATGTGACACTTTGGAGCGTTAAACTGGAAGATAATGTTCATCACATTACATGACCTCAGTTAATACCTGGTCCCAGCTAAGGGCCAACTAGTTTATTATTGGCCCAACAAACCAGTTAGATAACAAATGAAAAATATCCTGCTGGTAACATTGGAACAGGCTTGGGTATTCCTGACTTTACTCATAGACTTATTTCCATATCCCACATTTCCTTTGCTTTCAGACACTTGTACTGTGTCCCCTCCCAAAGGCTGAATATGTTCAAGCTTTAAATGAGTTCTACACAGACCCAAATAGCTCCTTATTTATTCGTTCACAAGATGTGGCATTTATTGCCCATCCCTAATTGCCCTTGAGAAGGTGGTGGTGAGCCGCCTTCTTGAACCACTGCAGTCCATGTGGTGAAGTTACTCCCACAGTGCTGACCTTGTTGTAGCAGTTCGGTACAACTGAGTGTCTTGCTAGGCCATTTCAGAGGGCAGTTAAGAGTCAACAACATTGCTCTGGGTCTGGAGTCACATATAGGCCAGACCAGGTAAGGACAGCAGATTTCCTCCCATAAAGGACATTAGTGAACCAGATGGGTTTTTACATTTCATGGTTACCATTACTGATACTAGTTTTTTTTTTAAATTACAGATTTATTTAATTAACTGAATTTAAATTCCCCAGCTGTCATGGTGGGATTTGAACTCACATCTACCGGATTATTAGTCCAGGACCTCTGGATTACTAGCCCAGTTAGATAACCACTATGCTACTACCTGCTGCTATCTATAGGTTGCTGCAGATTTATAGCTTGTTAGTTACAGTGAATCCAGGTCAGGCGTGTCCAACAGTGGCAGCACCCATCAGAGCTTGTCTGTGCGTGTGCAGACAGTGTGAGGCTTTGCCTGCGACAGACTCCACCTCTCCCAGATGGAGCCCAGCAGATACAGAACTGAGCACAATGATGAGTCTACATGTGAAACATGGCAGTGCGGGCAATGTCCCAGCTCCCACTCACAGGGCCGAGTGATGGGGGTATTACTGTAAAAATATCACCGCTCCCCTCTCCCTGCTTAAACATTGCTTCTTTTAAAATGAAATGTTTGCGAGGAATCGCAGCCCTACGTCGGCAGCAAAGGGAGACATTTCACTCAGGAAGATGAAACTTTTAAAGTCAACAAGTCCCACAGAAAACATGGTGTGGGAGGAAACATGAGTCAGGAAGAGCCTGCAGCACGGGGGGAATTTACATGTGGGTTCGTGGCTCTGACTCCCAAGGTGAGAGGGGGAGGGTTAGTTCCGGCCCAGCCGCTTGTATTTTATTCACAGATAGAAGAATCATAGAATCATAGAAATTTACAGCACAGAAGGAGGCCATTCGGCCCATCGTGTCCGTGCCGGCCGACAAAGAGCTCTCCAGCCTAAACCCACTTTCCAGCACTTGGTCCGTAGCCCTGTAGGTTATGACACTTCAAGTGCATATCCAAGTACTTTTTAAATGTGATGGGGGTTTCTGCCTCTACCACCCTTTCAGGCAGAGAGTTCCAGACCCCCACTACCCTCTGGGTGAAAACATTTCTCCTCAAATCCCCTCTAAACCTTCCACCAATTACTTTAAATCTATGCCCCCTGGTTATTGACCCTTCTGCTAAGGGAAATAGGTCCTTCCTATCCACTCTATCTAGGCCCCTCATAACTTTATACACCTCAATAAGGTCTCCCCTCTGCCTCCTCTGTTCCAAAGAAAACAACCCCAGCCTATCCAATCTTTCCTCATAGCTAAAATTCCCCAGCCCAGGCAACATCCTCGTAAATCTCCTCTGCACCCCCTCTAGTGCGATCACATCCTTCCTGTAATGTGGTGACCAGAACTGCACGCAGTATTCCAGCTGCGGCCTTTTGATGGGGGACTGCTGTGGTGGCCCAGCGGCTAAATGCACCATTCCTGACTCAGGTATACAAGCCAGGACAATCCCAGGCTCCATCCCCAATCTCTGCTGGTTAACTGATCCTGGCCCAGAGCTGCTACAACAGGAATTGTCGCTCCTGATCACCGTCCGGTGGCTCGTACTGCAAAGTGCGTTGGCATCAGGCACAGACACACATTAAGAATGACCACTGCATGAGGTACCAGCTGCCTGTCTGCATTCGACATCTCTGCGTCTGTAGCCCAGTGAGGGATAAATGTGAGAAGTCGCACAACACCAGGTTATAGTCCAACAGCTTTATTTGAAATCACAAGCTTTCGGAGCGCTGCTCCTTCATCAGGTGACTTCATCTGACGAAGGAGCAGCGCTCCGAAAGCTTGTGATTTCAAATAAAACTGTTGGACTATAACCTGGTGTTGTGCGACTTCTCACATTTGTCCACCCCATCTCCACATCAGTGAGGGATGGAGGAGGGAGAACACTGAATAAGGTGTAGCAGTATAGACAGAGGTCTGTTCTGTGCTATGAACTGTCATATGCATTTTCCACATTCCACAAGGCACTGAGTGGCCAACTCTTGCTCCTGATCTTATCATGGGCCCATCAGCTGGCTGAGATTCCACTGCAAGGATACTTCTATCAGATTACAATAGCAGTCTCAATCAGTTACTGTAGTGCATCCTGTTCACAGACGAGTTCTCTCACTGAGCTCACAGCCCACACCACAGCCAGAGATGGTCCGGAATAACAAGTGACTGAGTGACGCATGAGAGAATGGAATCAGCCAACACAACATGGTGCCTATAACTTACATCGAGTGATGCTGCGCTGGGCGGTGATCTCGGTGTGTTCGAGTCAACAGGTTCCTTACAGCATCTATCAATAAAACAGGCACATGACCAGGTTACGTCAAAGTTAATGAAACAATTCGCTGTAAGCATGCGGAACACCTCCGTTCAGTCCGTAAGGGGGACCCCGAGCTTCCGCTCGCCTGTCACTTTAATTCTCTGCTCCACTCCCACTCTGACCTCACCGTCCTCGGCCTCTTACACTGTTCCAATGAAGCTCAGCGTAAGCTCGAGGAACAGCACCTCATCTTTCGATTAGGCATTTTACAGCCTTCTGGACTCAACATCGAGCTCCACAATTTCAGACCATAACCCCGGCCCCCATTTTTCTTTTATTACTTTTTTCTTTCTTTTTTTTCTCTCTCTTGCATGGCAGCTGTTGATGATTCTGCCATCGCCATTTACACTTCATCTAGACTCATCTTTTGTTTCTTAACTTGTCCCATTACCATCTCCTTTTGCCTTGCACCATCATCCCTTTTGTCATTGAATCTCTCCTGCCTTCCACCCTATCACAGACCTTCCCTTTGTTCTTTCCTCCCCTCCTCTCCCCCTCTCCCTGCCTCTACACTTGCTTAAAACCTGTTACATCTCTAACTTTTTCCAGCTTTGATGAAAGGTCATCGAGTTGAACCGTTAACTCTGTTTCTCTCTCCACAGATGCTGCCGGACCTGCTGAGTATTTCCAGCATTTTCGGCTCTTATTTCGCTGTAAGCATGTTGTACTCTACCACGGAATATTTCTGCTGCATTATTTAAAGCAAAGTTTTAAACCATTTCTTTATGCTTTTATTAATGATTTTACTACAATGAACAGAGTAACCCTCCCCTGCATGCACGCTAAATTATCATTATTTTTCTTGCTGGTGTAAGGAGCTGGAAAGTCGCATTATTTGAGCAGTGCGATTTCTGCAAGGTTGAATTTGGTGGAACGCACAAAGAACTGATGAACCAAGCAGAATGCAGCTCCGGTAACGGTGCTAACCGGCACCGAATGAGCTGAAGCTGGCAATATTCAGCCAGGACTGCTGTGCCTCCACTACCTTCCCTTCTGATCACCACTGACAAGCCCAAAGCACAAAGAAGGCCCCGCATTCTCTTGACCCTGAAATGTCAGAACCGTGTGAATCATAGAAATTTGCAGCACAGAAGGAGGCCATTCGGCCCATCGTGTCCGTGCCGGCCGACAAAGAGCTATCCAGCCTAATCCCACTTTCCAGCTCTTGGTCCGTAGCCTTGCAGGTTACAGCACTTCAAGCGCATATCCAAGTACTTTTTAAATGTGATGAGGGTTTCTGCCTCTACCACCCTTTCAGGAAGTGAGTTCCAGACCCCCACCACCCTCTGGGTGAAAACATTTCTCCTCAAATCCCCTCTGAACTTCAAACCAATTACTTTAAATCCATGCCCCCTGGTTATTGACCCTTTTGCTAAGGGAAACAGTTCCTTCCTATCCACTCTATCTAGGCCCCTCATAATTTTATACACCTCAATTAAGTCTCCCCTCAGCCTCCTCTGTTCCAAAGAAAACAACCCCAGCCTATCCAGTCTTTCCTCGTAGCTAAAAATTTCATTAAAATTGTGCTTTTGGTAAATGAAAAAGTCAGATTCTGTGTTAAAATATATAGTTTGTAGCAGCATATGTTCACTACCGGCTTCACGATACATGTCCACTGAATCCTGCAACAAGCGTGAAATTACTATAAATGGCAAGGAGAAAATCAGATCTGAGGCTTTAACAGAAGTCATGCGGTCGGAGCGTCCAATTCTACATTCGTACACGTGCAGTTGGTTTGTGTCTCTGAGATCAGGAATGTCTTAAACCCATGAGGCATATTCCCAATAGTTGTAAACTTATTATTTCGCACTGTAACTAGTAAAGTGACAAGAGTTTATATTCAAGTAGATCATGATTTACAAAAGGAATACTTAAGAGCGTTAGTTTCCCATTTTCCAATATCTCATGCAGTCATGTGGAGCTGTTATATAACAGGGCAGCAATAAAACACATTTTACTGCTTTCAATCTGGCATTGTGAATTGTGAGTCATTATTCTGGAAGACCTTTCATGGTGCAATCTTTCAGAGAACAGCATGAAATCCAGAGCAGGCTTTTAAAGATCTAAAACTTAGGATTTTAGTGTACACATTTTATAAAACATAACTGCATCAATATAGGATTCTATAAGTCAGTTAAAACGTCTGTCAATGCGACAAAACACGACTGTACTTGGGGTACGGTGGTTTCAGTCCTGGGCTCGCAACCCAGCTGCTGTGAATTGATCCCACTCTTAACGGCCCCTAGCAAGCCACTCAGTTGTAACACAATTGTGTCCAGTAGGCCCATCAATACTCTCTCAGGCCCACTAGAATGGACAATAAATGCAGGTGTGCCAGGAATACCTACATTCCAAAACAACATCGATAAACCCAGCAAAGCTAGGTAGGGCCGCAGCCAACTCCTGCGAACACTTCAGGGAAAAACGCTTCAAGACACCAACTTATAACTAAACCTGAAGGCCTGTATTTTGTGGAACAGTAAAATAGAATCATGCAGAGAGCTGGCATGGGCTCGACGGGCCGAATGGCCTACTTCTGTGCTGTAACCATTCTATGATTTCTATGACAACAGGCTGTACATTTCAACAGTCCTGCTTAGTCACATGCAGACCTCGTGCCTGAGATGATCCACATTACAATGTTAAACTGTTTATGGAATTGTGTAGCATTTACTCTTCACTTCAGCCAACCCACAGGAAGAAATGTTGCATCAACTAAGAAATATCTGAGAGGCTTAACGTTAATGGTGATACATTCCAGTCGCCCAGATGGTCTTTGCAGCATGACAATCATTTTTAATGGGGTTTTACTCAATGCAGTCATTTAGGCCAGCCAGGCGCATCTGTTGTCCTTTAATTATTTCCCATTTTTTACACTTCAGTATTGCCCATCTCTAATCTTTCACTGTCTCCGATCCCCATCTCTAATCTTCACTGTATCCGATCCCCATCTCTAATTTTCATTGTATCCGCTCCCCATCTCTAATCTTCACTGTATCCGCTCCCCATCTCTAATCTTCACTGTATCCGCTCCCCATCTCTAATCTTCACTGTCTCCGATCCCCATCTCTAATCTTCACTGTATCCGCTCCCCATCTCTAATCTTCACTGTATCCGCTCCCCATCTCTAATCTTCACTGTATCCGCTCCCCATCTCTAATCTTCACTGTATCTGCTCCCCATCTCTAATCTTCACTGTTTCCGATACCCATCTCTAATCTTCACTGTATCCGCTCCCCATCTCTAATCTTCACTGTATCCAATCCCCATCTCTAATCTTCACTGTATCCGATCCCCATCCCTAATCTTTCACTGTCCCCGATCCCCATCTCTAATCTTCACTGTATCCGCTCTCCATCTCTAATCTTTCACTGTCTCCGATCCCCATCTCTAATCTTCACTGTCTCCGATCCCCATCTCTAATCTTCACTGTCTTCGATCCCCATCTCTAATCTTCACTGTATCCAATCCCCATCTCTAATCTTCACTGTCTCCGATCCCCATCTCGGATCTTCACTGTATCCAATCCCCATCTCTAACCTTCGCTGTCTCCGATCACCATCTCTAATCTTCACTTTCTCCGATCCCCATCTCTAATCTTTCACTGTCTCATATCCCCATCTCTAATCTTTCACAGTCTCCGATCCCCATCTCTAATCTTCACTGGATCCGATCCCCATCTCTAATCTTCATTGTCTCCGATCTCCATCTCTAATCTTCACTGTATCCAACCCCCATCTCTAATCTTTCACTGTCTCCGATCCCCATCTCCAATCTTCACTGTATCCAATCCCCATCTCTAATCTTTACTGTCTCCGATCCCCAACTCTGATCTTCACTGTCTCCGATCTCCATCTCTGATCTTCACTGTATCCGATCCCCATCTCTAATCTTCACAGTCTCCGATCCCCATCTCTAATCTTCACTGTCTCCGATCCCCATCTCTAATCTTCACTGTATCCGATCCCCATCTCTAATCTTCACAGTCTCCGATCCCCATCTCTAATCTTCACTGTCTCCGATCCCCATCTCTAATCTTCACTGTCTCCGATCCCCATCTCTAATCTTTCACTGTCTCCGATCCGCATCTCTAATGTTTCTCTGTCTCCGATCCCCATCTCTAATCTTCACTGTCTCCGATCCCCATCTCTAATTTTCACTGTATCCTATCCCCATCTCTAATCTTCACTGTATCCGATCCACATCTCTAATCTTCACTGTCTCTGATCCCCATCTCTAATCTTCACTGTATCTAATCCCCATCTCTAATCTTCACTGTCTCCAATCCCCATCTCTAATCTTTCACTGTCTCTGATCCCCATCTCTAATCTTCACTGTCTCCGATCCCCATCTCTAATCTTCACTGTATCCGATCCCCATCTCTATTCTTCACTGTCTCCGATCCCCATCTCTAATCTTCACTGTATCCAATCCCCATCTCTAATCTTCACTGTCTCCAATCCCCATCTCTAATCTTTCAATGTCTCCGATCCCCATCTCTGATCTTCACTGTATCCGATCCCCATCTGTAATCTTCACTGTCTCCGATCCCCATCTCTAATCTTCACTGTCTCCGATCCCCATCTCTAATCTTCACTGTCTCCGATCCCCATCTCTAATCTTCACTGTCTCCGATCCCCATCTCTAATCTTCACTGTATCCGATCCCCATCTCTAATCTTTCACTGTCTCCGAACCCCATCTCTAATCTTCACCGTCTCCGATCCCCATCTCTAATCTTTCACTGTCTCATATCCCCATCTCTAATCTTTCACTGTCTCCGATACCCATCTCTAATCTTTCACTGTATCCAATCCCCGTCTCTAATCTTTCCCTGTCTCCGATCCCCATCTCTAATCTTCACCATCTCCGATCCCCATCTCTAATCTTTCCCTGTCTCCGATCCCCATCTCTAATGTTCACCGTCTCCGATCCCCATCTCTAATCTTTCACTGTCTCCGATACCCATCTCTAATCTTTCACTGTCTCCGATCCGCATCTCTAATCTTCACTGTCTCCGATCCCATCTCTAATCTTTCACTGTCTCCGATCCCCATCTCTAATCTTCACCGTCTCCGATCCCCATCTCTAATCTTTCACTGTCTCATATCCCCATCACTAAGCTTCACTGTCTCCGATACCCATCTCTAATCTTTCACTGTCTCCGATCCGCATCTCTAATCTTCACTATCTCCGATCCCCATCTCTAAACTTCACTGTCTCTGATCCCCATCTCTAATCTTCACTGGATCCGATCCCCATTTCTAATCTTCACTGGATCCGATCCTCCTCTCTAATCTTCACTGTATCCAATCCCCATCTCTAATCTTCACTGTCTCCGATCCCCATCTCTAATTTTCAGTGTATCCAATTCCCATCTCTAAACTTCACTGTCTCTGATCCCTATCTCTAATCTTCACTGTCTCCGATCCCCATCTCTAATCTTCACTGTATCCAATTCCCATCTCTAACCTTCACTGTCTCGGTTCCCCATCTCTAATTTTCACTGTATCCAATCCCCATCTCTAATCTTCACTGTATCCGATCCCCATCTCTAATCTTACACTGTCCCCGATCCCCATCTCTAATCTTCACTGTATCCGCTCCCCATCTCTAATCTTCACTGTCTCCGACCCCCTTCTCTAATCTTCACTGTAACCGATCCCCATCTCTAATCTTCACTGTCTCTGATCCCCATCTCTGATCTTCACTGTCTCTGATCACGATCTCTAATCTTCACTGTCTCCGATCCCCATCTCTAATCTTCACTGTCTCTGATCCCCATCTCTGATCTTCACTGTATCCAATCCCCATCTCTAATCTTCGCTGTCTCCGATCCCCATCTCTAATCTTCACTGTCTCTGATCACGATCTCTAATCTTCACTGTCTCCGATCCCCATCTCTAATCTTTCACTGTCTCTGATCCCCCTCTCTAATCTTTAACTGTCTCCGATCCCCATTTCTAATCTTCACTGTCTCCGATCCCCATCTCTAATCTTCACTGTATCCAATCCCCATCTCTAATCTTCACTGTATCCAATCCCCATCTCTAATCTTCATTGTCTCCGATCCCCATCTCTAATCTTCACTGTATCCAATCCCCATCTCTAATCTTCACTGTCTCAGATCCCCATCTCTAATCTTTCACTGTATCCAATTCCCATCTCCAATCTTCATTGTCTCCCATCCCCATCTCTAATCTTCACTGTATCCAATTCCCATCTCTATCTTTCATTGTCTCCGATCCCCATCTCTAAACTTTCACTGTGTCTCATCCCCATCTCTAATTTTCACTGTCTCCGATCCCCATCTCTAATCTTCACTGTATCCGATCCCCATCTCTAATCTTTCACTGTCTCCGAACCCCATCTCTAATCTTCACCGTCTCCGATCCCCATCTCTAATCTTTCACTGTCTCATATCCCCATCTCTAATCTTTCACTGTCTCCGATACCCATCTCTAATCTTTCACTGTATCCAATGCCCGTCTCTAATCTTTCCCTGTCTCCGATCCCCATCTCTAATCTTCACCGTCTCCGATCCCCATCTCTAATCTTTCCCTGTCTCCGATCCCCATCTCTAATGTTCACCGTCTCCGATCCCCATCTCTAATCTTTCACTGTCTCCGATACCCATCTCTAATCTTTCACTGTCTCCGATCCGCATCTCTAATCTTCACTGTCTCCGATCCCATCTCTAATCTTTCACTGTCTCCGATCCCCATCTCTAATCTTCACCGTCTCCGATCCCCATCTCTAATCTTTCACTGTCTCATATCCCCATCACTAAGCTTCACTGTCTCCGATACCCATTTCTAATCTTTCACTGTCTCCGATCCGCATCTCTAATCTTCACTGTCTCCGATCCCCATCTCTAAACTTCACTGTCTCTGATCCCCATCTCTAATCTTCACTGGATCCGATCCCCATTTCTAATCTTCACTGGATCCGATCCCCCTCTCTAATCTTCACTGTATCCAATCCCCATCTCTAATCTTCACTGTCTCCGATCCCCATCTCTAATTTTCAGTGTATCCAATTCCCATCTCTAAACTTCACTGTCTCTGATCCCTATCTCTAATCTTCACTGTCTCCGATCCCCATCTCTAATCTTCACTGTATCCAATTCCCATCTCTAACCTTCACTGTCTCGGTTCCCCATCTCTAATTTTCACTGTATCCAATCCCCATCTCTAATCTTCACTGTATCCGATCCCCATCTCTAATCTTACACTGTCCCCGATCCCCATCTCTAATCTTCACTGTATCCGCTCCCCATCTCTAATCTTCACTGTCTCCGACCCCCTTCTCTAATCTTCACTGTAACCGATCCCCATCTCTAATCTTCACTGTCTCTGATCCCCATCTCTGATCTTCACTGTCTCTGATCACGATCTCTAATCTTCACTGTCTCCGATCCCCATCTCTAATCTTCACTGTCTCTGATCCCCATCTCTGATCTTCACTGTATCCAATCCCCATCTCTAATCTTCGCTGTCTCCGATCCCCATCTCTAATCTTCACTGTCTCTGATCACGATCTCTAATCTTCACTGTCTCCGATCCCCATCTCTAATCTTTCACTGTCTCTGATCCCCCTCTCTAATCTTTAACTGTCTCCGATCCCCATTTCTAATCTTCACTGTCTCCGATCCCCATCTCTAAACTTCACTGTATCCAATCCCCATCTCTAATCTTCACTGTATCCAATCCCCATCTCTAATCTTCATTGTCTCCGATCCCCATCTCTAATCTTCACTGTATCCAATCCCCATCTCTAATCTTCACTGTCTCAGATCCCCATCTCTAATCTTTCACTGTATCCAATTCCCATCTCCAATCTTCATTGTCTCCCATCCCCATCTCTAATCTTCACTGTATCCAATTCCCATCTCTATCTTTCATTGTCTCCGATCCCCATCTCTAAACTTTCACTGTGTCTCATCCCCATCTCTAATTTTCACTGTCTCCGATCCCCATCTCTAATCTTTCACTGTATCCAATCCCCATCTCTAATCTTTCACTGTCTCCGATCCCCATCTCTAATCTTCATCGTCTCCGATCCCCATCTCTAATCTTTCACTGTATCCAATCCCCATCTCTAATCTTTCACTGTCTCCGATCCCCATCTCTAATCTTCACCGCCTCCGATCCCTATCTCTAATTTTCATTGTATCCGATCCCCATCTCTAATCTTTCACTGTCTCCGATCCGCATCCCTAATCTTCACTGTCTCCGATCCCATCTGTAATCTTTCACTGTCTCGGATCCCCATCTCTAATTTTCAGTGTATCCAATCCCCATCTCTAATGTTCGCTTTATCCGATCCCCATCTCTAATCTTCACTGTCTCCGACCCCCTTCTCTAATCTTCACTGTCTGCGATCACCATCTCTAATCTTCACTGTATCCGATCCCCATCTCTGATCTTCACTGTATCCAATTCCCATCTCTAATCTTCACTGTCTCTAATCACGATCTCTAATCTTCACTGTCTCCTATCACCATCTCTAATCTTTCACTGTATCCAATCCCCATCTCTAATCTTCACTGTCTCTGATCCCCATCTCTAATCTTTAACTGTCTCCGATCCCCATTTCTAATCTTCACTGTATCCAATCCCCATCTCTAATCTTCACTGTCTCAGATCCCCATCTCTAATCTTTCACTGTATCCAATTCCCATCTCTAATCTTCATTGTCTCCCATCCCCATCTCTAATCTTCACTGTATCCAATCCCCATCTCTATCTTTCACTATCTCCGATCCCCATCTCTAAACTTTCACTGTGTCTGATCCCCATCTCTAATCTTCACTGTATCCGCTCCCCATCTCTAATCTTCACTGTCTCCGATCCCCATCTCTAATCTTCACTGTCTCCGATCCCCATCTCTAATCTTCACTGTCTTCGATCCCCATCTCTAATCTTCACTGTCTCCGATCCCCATCTCGGATCTTCACTGTATCCAATCCCCATCTCTAATCTTCACTGTATCCAATCCCCATCTCTAAACTTTCACTGTGTCTGATCCCCATCTCTAATCTTCACTGTCTCCGATCCCCATCTCTAATCTTCACTGTTTCCGATCCCCATCTCTAATCTTTCACTGTCTCCAATTCCCATCTCTAATCTTTCACTGTCTCATATCCCCATCTCTAATCTTTCACTGTCTCCGATACCCATCTCTAATCTTTCACTGTCTCTGATCCGCATCTCTAATCTTCACTGTCTCCGATCCCCATCTCTAATCTTTCACTGTCTCCGATCCCCATCTCTAAACTTCACTGTCTCTGATCCCCATCTCTAATCTTCACTGTATCCGCTCCCCATCTCTAATCTTCACTGTATCCGCTCCCCATCTCTAATCTTCACTGTCTCCGATCCCCATCTCTAATCTTCACTGTATCCACTCCCCATCTCTAATCTTCACTGTATCCGCTCCCCATCTCTAATCTTCACTGTATCTGCTCCCCATCTCTAATCTTCACTGTTTCCGATACCCATCTCTAATCTTCACTGTATCTGCTCCCCATCTCTAATCTTCACTGTATCCAATCCCCATCTCTAATCTTCACTGTATCCGATCCCCATCCCTAATCTTTCACTGTCCCCGATCCCCATCTCTGATCTTCACTGTATCCGCTCCCCATCTCTAATCTTCACTGTCTCCAATCCCCATCTCTAATCTTCACTGTCTCCGATCCCCATCTCTAATCTTCACTGTCTTCGATCCCCATCTCTAATCTTCACTGTATCCAATCCCCATCTCTAATCTTCACTGTCTCCGATCCCCATCTCGGATCTTCACTGTATCCAATCCCCATCTCTAACCTTCGCTGTCTCCGATCACCATCTCTCATCTTCACTTTCTCCGATCCCCATCTCTAATCTTTCACTGTCTCATATCCCCATCTCTAATCTTTCACAGTCTCCGATCCCCATCTCTAATCTTCACTGGATCCGATCCCCATCGCTAACCTTCACGGTATACGATCCCCATTTCTACTCTTCACTGTCTCCGATCCACATCTCTAATCTTCATTGTCTCCGATCTCCATCTCTAATCTTCACTGTATCCAATCCCCATCTCTAATCTTTCACTGTCTCCGATCCCCATCTCTAATCTTCACTGTATCCAATCCCCATCTCTAATCTTTACTGTCTCCGATCCCCAACTCTGATCTTCACTGTCTCCGATCCCCATCTCTAATCTTTCACTGTCTCTGATCCCCATCTCTAATCTTCACTGTCTCCGATCCCCATCTCTAATCTTCACTGTCTCCGATCCCCATCTCTAATCTTCACTGTCTCCGATCCCCATCTCTAATCTTCACTGTATCCGATCCCCATCTCTAATCTTCACTGTCTCCGATCCCCATCTCTAATCTTCACTGTCTCCGATCCCCATCTCTAATCTTCACTGTATCCGATCCCCATCTCTAATCTTCACTGTCTCCGATCCCCATCTCTAATCTTCACTGTCTCCGATCCCCATCTCTAATCTTCACTGTCTCCGATCCCCATCTCTAATCTTCACTGTCTCCGATCCCCATCTCTAATCTTCACTGTCTCCGATCCCCATCTCTAATCTTCACTGTCTCCGATCCGCATCTCTAATCTTCACTGTCTCCGATCCCCATCTCTAATCTTCACTGTCTCCGATCCCCATCTCTAATCTTCACTGTCTCCGATCCCCATCTCTAATCTTCACCGTCTCCGATCCCCATCTCTAATCTTTCACTGTCTCATATCCCCATCTCTAATCTTCACCGTCTCCGATCCGCATCTCTAATCTTCACTGTATCCAATCCCCATCTCTAAACTTCACTGTCTCCGAACCCCATCTCTAATCTTCACCGTCTCCGATCCCCATCTCTAATCTTTCACTGTATCCAATCCCCATCTCTAATATGTTACAGTCTCCGATCCCCATCTCTAATCTTCACCGTCTCCGATCCCCATCTCTAATCTTTCACTGTCTCATATCCCCATCTCTAAACTTCACTGTCTCCGAACCCCATCTCTAATCTTCACTGTCTCCGATCCCCATCTCTAATCTTTCACTGTCTCCGATCCCCATCTGTAATCTTCACTGTCTCCGATACCCATCTCTAATCTTTCACTGTCTCCGATCCGCATCTCTAATCTTCACTGTCTCCGATCCCATCTCTAATCTTTCACTGTCTCCGATCCCCATCTCTAATCTTCACCGTCTCCGATCCCCATCTCTAATCTTTCACTGTCTCATATCCCCATCTCTAATCTTCACTGTCTCCGATACCCATCTCTAATCTTTCACTGTCTCCGATCCCCATCTCTAATCTTCACTGTCTCCGATCCCCATCTCTAATCTTCACTGTATCCAATCCCCATCTCTAATCTTCACTGTCTCCGATCCCCATCTCTAATCTTCACTGTATCCAATCCCCATCTCTAATCTTCACTGTCTCAGATCCCCATCTCTAATCTTCACTGTATCCAATCCCCATCTCTAATCTTCATTGTCTCCGATCCCCATCTCTAATCTTCACTGTATCCAATCCCATCTCTATCTTCACTGTCTCCGATCCCCATCTCTAATCTTTCACTGTCTCATCCCCATCTCTAATCTTCACTGTCTCCGATCCCCATCTCTAATCTTCACTGTATCCAATCCCCATCTCTAATCTTTCACTGTCTCCGATCCCCATCTCTAATCTTCACCGTCTCCGATCCCCATCTCTAATCTTTCACTGTATCCAATCCCCATCTCTAATCTTTCACTGTCTCCGATCCCCATCTCTAATCTTCACCGCCTCCGATCCCTATCTCTAATTTTCATTGTATCCGATCCCCATCTCTAATCTTTCACTGTCTCCGATCCGCATCTCTAATCTTCACTGTCTCCGATCCCATCTGTAATCTTTCACTGTCTCGGATCCCCATCTCTAATTTTCAGTGTATCCAATCCCCATCTCTAATGTTCGCTTTATCCGATCCCCATCTCTAATCTTCACTGTCTCCGACCCCCTTCTCTAATCTTCACTGTCTGCGATCACCATCTCTAATCTTCACTGTATCCGATCCCCATCTCTGATCTTCACTGTATCCAATTCCCATCTCTAATCTTCACTGTCTCTAATCACGATCTCTAATCTTCACTGTCTCCTATCACCATCTCTAATCTTCACTGTCTCCGATCCCCATCTCTAATCTTTCACTGTCTCCGATCCCCATCTCTAATCTTCACTGTCTCCAATCCCCATCTCTAATCTTCACTGTCTCAGATCCCCATCTCTAATCTTCACTGTATCCAATCCCCATCTCTAATCTTCACTGTCTCCGATCCCCATCTCTAATCTTCACTGTATCCAATCCCCATCTCTAATCTTTCACTGTCTCCGATCCCCATCTCTAAACTTTCACTGTCTCCGATCCCCATCTCTAATCTTCACTGTCTCCGATCCCCATCTCTAATCTTCACTGTCTCCGATCCCCATCTCTAATCTTCACTGTCTCCGATCCCCATCTCTAATCTTCACTGTCTCCGATCCCCATCTCTAATCTTCACTGTCTCCGATCCCCATCTCTAATCTTCACTGTCTCCGATCCCCATCTCTAATCTTCACTGTATCCGATCCCCATCTCTAATCTTTCACTGTCTCCGATCCCCATCTCTAATCTTCACTGTCTCCGATCCCCATCTCTAATCTTCACTGTTCCGATCCCCATCTCTAATCTTCACTGTCTCCGATCCCATCTCTAATCTTCACTGTCTCCTATCCCCATCTCTAATCTTCACTGTCTCCGATCCCCATCTCTAATCTTTCACTGTCTCGATCCCCATCTCTAATCTTCACTGTCTCCGATCCCCATCTCTAATCTTTCACTGTCTCCGATCCCCATCTCTAATCTTCACTGTCTCCTGATCCCCATCTCTAATCTTCACTGTCTCCGATCCCCATCTCTAATCTTCACTGTATCCGATCCCCATCTCTAATCTTCACTGTCTCCGATCCCCATCTCTAATCTTCACTGTCTCCGATCCCCATCTCTAATCTTCACTGTCTCCGATCCCCATCTCTAATCTTCACTGTCTCCGATCCCCATCTCTAATCTTCACTGTCTCCGATCCCCATCTCTAATCTTCACTGTCTCCGATCCCCATCTCTAATCTTCACTGTATCCGATCCCCATCTCTAATCTTCACTGTCTCCGATCCCCATCTCTAATCTTCACTGTCTCCGATCCCCATCTCTAATCTTCACTGTATCCGATCCCCATCTCTAATCTTCACTGTCTCCAATCCCCATCTCTAATCTTCACTGTCTCCGATCCCCATCTCTAATCTTCACTGTCTCCGATCCCCATCTCTAATCTTCACTGTATCCGATCCCCATCTCTAATCTTCACTGTCTCCGATCCCCATCTCTAATCTTCACTGTATCCAATCCCCATCTCTAATCTTCACTGTCTCCGATCCCCATCTCTAATCTTCACTGTCTCCGATCCCCATCTCTAATCTTTCACTGTCTCCTATCCCCATCTCTAATCTTCACTGTCTCCGATCCCCATCTCTAATCTTCACTGTCTCCGATCCCCATCTCTAATCTTCACTGTCTCCGATCCCCATCTCTAATCTTCACTGTCTCCGATCCCCATCTCTAATCTTCACTGTCTCCGATCCCCATCTCTAATCTTCACTGTATCCAATCCCCATCTCTAATCTTCACTGTCTCCGATCCCCATCTCTAATCTTCACTGTCTCCGATCCCCATCTCTAATCTTCACTGTCTCCGATCCCCATCTCTAATCTTCACTGTCTCCGATCCCCATCTCTAATCTTTCACTGTCTCCGATCCCCATCTCTAATCTTCACTGTCTCCGATCCCCATCTCTAATCTTCACTGTCTCCGATCCCCATCTCTAATCTTCACTGTCTCCGATCCCCATCTCTAATCTTCACTGTATCCTGATCCCCATCTCTAATCTTCACTGTATCCGATCCCCATCTCTAATCTTCACTGTATCCGATCCCCATCTCTAATCTTCACTGTCTCCGATCCCCATCTCTAATCTTCACTGTCTCCGATCCCCATCTCTAATCTTCACTGTCTCGATCCCCATCTCTAATCTTCACTGTCTCCGATCCCCATCTCTGATCTTCACTGTATCCGATCCCCATCTCTAATCTTCACTGTCTCCGATCCCCATCTCTAATCTTCACTGTCTCCGATCCCCATCTCTAATCTTCACTGTATCCAATCCCCATCTCTAATCTTCACTGTATCCGATCCCCATCTCTAATCTTCACTGTCTCCGATCCCCATCTCTAATCTTCACTGTCTCCGATCCCCATCTCTAATCTTCACTGTCTCCGATCCCCATCTCTAATCTTCACTGTCTCCGATCCCCATCTCTAATCTTCACTGTCTCCGATCCCCATCTCTAATCTTCACTGTATCCAATCCCCATCTCTAATCTTTCACTGTCTCCGATCCCCATCTCTAATCTTCACTGTCTCCGATCCCCATCTCTAATCTTCACTGTATCCGATCCCCATCTCTAATCTTCACTGTCTCCGATCCCCATCTCTAATCTTTCACTGTCTCCGATCCCCATCTCTAATCTTCACTGTCTCCGATCCCCATCTCTAATCTTCACTGTCTCCGATCCCCATCTCTAATCTTCACTGTCTCCGATCCCCATCTCTAATCTTTCACTGTATCCGATCCCCATCTCTAATCTTCACTGTCTCCGATCCCCATCTCTAATCTTCACTGTCTCCGATCCCCATCTCTAATCTTCACTGTATCCGATCCCCATCTCTAATCTTCACTGTCTCCGATCCCATCTCTAATCTTCACTGTCTCCGATCCCCATCTCTAATCTTCACTGTCTCCGATCCCCATCTCTAATCTTCACTGTATCCGATCCCCATCTCTAATCTTCACTGTCTCCGATCCCCATCTCTAATCTTCACTGTCTCCGATCCCCATCTCTAATCTTCACTGTCTCCAATCCCCATCTCTAATCTTCACTGTCTCCGATCCCCATCTCTAATCTTCACTGTCTCCGATCCCCATCTCTAATCTTCACTGTCTCCGATCCCCATCTCTAATCTTCACTGTCTCCGATCCCCATCTCTAATCTTTCACTGTCTCCGATCCCCATCTCTAATCTTCACTGTCTCCGATCCCCATCTCTAATCTTCACTGTCTCCGATCCCCATCTCTAATCTTCACTGTCTCCGATCCCCATCTCTAATCTTCACTGTCTCCGATCCCCATCTCTAATCTTCACTGTCTCCGATCCCCATCTCTAATCTTCACTGTCTCCGATCCCCATCTCTAATCTTCACTGTATCCGATCCCCATCTCTAATCTTCACTGTCTCCGATCCCATCTCTAATCTTCACTGTCTCCGATCCCCATCTCTAATCTTCACTGTATCCGATCCCCATCTCTAATCTTCACTGTCTCCGATCCCCATCTCTAATCTTCACTGTCTCCGATCCCCATCTCTAATCTTCACTGTCTCCGATCCCCATCTCTAATCTTCACTGTCTCCGATCCCCATCTCTAATCTTCACTGTCTCCGATCCCCATCTCTAATCTTCACTGTCTCCGATCCCCATCTCTAATCTTCACTGTCTCCGATCCCCATCTCTAATCTTCACTGTCTCGATCCCCATCTCTAATCTTCACTGTCTCCGATCCCCATCTCTAATCTTCACTGTATCCGATCCCCATCTCTAATCTTCACTGTCTCCGATCCCCATCTCTAATCTTCACTGTCTCGATCCCCATCTCTAATCTTCACTGTCTCCAATCCCCATCTCTAATCTTCACTGTCTCCGATCCCCATCTCTAATCTTCACTGTCTCTGATCCCCATCTCTAATCTTCACTGTCTCCGATCCCCATCTCTAATCTTCACTGTATCCGATCCCCATCTCTAATCTTCACTGTATCCGATCCCCATCTCTAATCTTCACTGTATCCGATCCCCATCTCTAATCTTCACTGTCTCCGATCCCCATCTCTAATCTTCACTGTCTCCGATCCCCATCTCTAATCTTCACTGTCTCCGATCCCCATCTCTAATCTTCACTGTCTCCGATCCCCATCTCTAATCTTCACTGTCTCCGATCCCCATCTCTAATCTTCACTGTATCCAATCCCCATCTCTAATCTTCACTGTATCCGATCCCCATCTCTAATCTTCACTGTCTCCGATCCCCATCTCTAATCTTCACTGTATCCGATCCCCATCTCTAATCTTCACTGTCTCCGATCCCCATCTCTAATCTTCACTGTCTCCGATCCCCATCTCTAATCTTCACTGTCTCCGATCCCCATCTCTAATCTTCACTGTCTCCGATCCCCATCTCTAATCTTCACTGTCTCCGATCCCCATCTCTAATCTTCACTGTATCCGATCCCCATCTCTAATCTTCACTGTCTCCGATCCCCATCTCTAATCTTCACTGTATCCGATCCCCATCTCTAATCTTCACTGTCTCCGATCCCCATCTCTAATCTTCACTGTCTCCGATCCCCATCTCTAATCTTCACTGTCTCCGATCCCCATCTCTAATCTTCACTGTCTCCGATCCCCATCTCTAATCTTCACTGTCTCCGATCCCCATCTCTAATCTTCACTGTCTCCGATCCCCATCTCTAATCTTCACTGTCTCCGATCCCCATCTCTAATCTTCACTGTCTCCGATCCCCATCTCTAATCTTCACTGTCTCCGATCCCCATCTCTAATCTTCACTGTATCCGATCCCCATCTCTAATCTTCACTGTCTCCGATCCCCATCTCTAATCTTCACTGTCTCCGATCCCCATCTCTAATCTTCACTGTCTCCGATCCCCATCTCTAATCTTCACTGTCTCCGATCCCCATCTCTAATCTTCACTGTCTCCGATCCCCATCTCTAATCTTCACTGTCTCCGATCCCCATCTCTAATCTTCACTGTCTCCGATCCCCATCTCTAATCTTCACTGTCTCCGATCCCCATCTCTAATCTTCACTGTCTCCGATCCCCATCTCTAATCTTCACTGTCTCCGATCCCCATCTCTAATCTTTCACTGTCTCCGATCCCCATCTCTAATCTTCACTGTCTCCGATCCCCATCTCTAATCTTCACTGTCTCCGATCCCATCTCTAATCTTCACTGTCTCCGATCCCCATCTCTAATCTTCACTGTCTCCGATCCCCATCTCTAATCTTCACTGTCTCCGATCCCCATCTCTAATCTTCACTGTCTCCGATCCCCATCTCTAATCTTCACTGTCTCCGATCCCCATCTCTAATCTTCACTGTCTCCGATCCCCATCTCTAATCTTCACTGTCTCCGATCCCCATCTCTAATCTTCACTGTCTCCGATCCCCATCTCTAATCTTTCACTGTCTCCGATCCCCATCTCTAATCTTCACTGTCTCCGATCCCCATCTCTAATCTTTCACTGTCTCCGATCCCCATCTCTAATCTTCACTGTCTCCGATCCCCATCTCTAATCTTTCACTGTCTCCGATCCCCATCTCTAATCTTCACTGTCTCCGATCCCCATCTCTAATCTTTCACTGTCTCCGATCCCCATCTCTAATCTTCACTGTCTCCGATCCCCATCTCTAATCTTCACTGTCTCCGATCCCCATCTCTAATCTTCACTGTCTCCGATCCCCATCTCTAATCTTCACTGTCTCCGATCCCCATCTCTAATCTTCACTGTCTCCGATCCCCATCTCTAATCTTCACTGTCTCCGATCCCCATCTCTAATCTTCACTGTCTCCGATCCCCATCTCTAATCTTCACTGTCTCCGATCCCCATCTCTAATCTTCACTGTCTCCGATCCCCATCTCTAATCTTCACTGTCTCCGATCCCCATCTCTAATCTTCACTGTCTCCGATCCCCATCTCTAATCTTCACTGTCTCCGATCCCCATCTCTAATCTTCACTGTCTCCGATCCCCATCTCTAATCTTCACTGTCTCCGATCCCCATCTCTAATCTTCACTGTCTCCGATCCCCATCTCTAATCTTCACTGTATCCGATCCCCATCTCTAATCTTCACTGTCTCCGATCCCCATCTCTAATCTTTCACTGTCTCCGATCCCCATCTCTAATCTTCACTGTCTCCGATCCCCATCTCTAATCTTCACTGTCTCCGATCCCCATCTCTAATCTTCACTGTCTCCGATCCCCATCTCTAATCTTCACTGTCTCCGATCCCCATCTCTAATCTTCACTGTCTCCGATCCCATCTCTAATCTTCACTGTATCCGATCCCCATCTCTAATCTTCACTGTCTCCGATCCCCATCTCTAATCTTCACTGTCTCCGATCCCCATCTCTAATCTTCACTGTCTCCGATCCCCATCTCTAATCTTCACTGTCTCCGATCCCCATCTCTAATCTTCACTGTATCCGATCCCCATCTCTAATCTTCACTGTCTCCGATCCCCATCTCTAATCTTCACTGTCTCCGATCCCCATCTCTAATCTTCACTGTCTCCGATCCCCATCTCTAATCTTCACTGTCTCCGATCCCCATCTCTAATCTTCACTGTATCCGATCCCCATCTCTAATCTTCACTGTCTCCGATCCCATCTCTAATCTTCACTGTCTCCCATCCCCATCTCTAATCTTCACTGTCTCCGATCCCCATCTCTAATCTTCACTGTCTCCGATCCCCATCTCTAATCTTCACTGTCTCCGATCCCCATCTCTAATCTTTCACTGTCTCCGATCCCCATCTCTAATCTTCACTGTCTCCGATCCCCATCTCTAATCTTCACTGTCTCCGATCCCCATCTCTAATCTTCACTGTATCCGATCCCCATCTCTAATCTTCACTGTATCCGATCCCCATCTCTAATCTTCACTGTATCCGATCCCCATCTCTAATCTTCACTGTATCCGATCCCCATCTCTAATCTTCACTGTCTCCGATCCCCATCTCTAATCTTCACTGTCTCCGATCCCCATCTCTAATCTTCACTGTCTCCGATCCCCATCTCTAATCTTCACTGTCTCCGATCCCCATCTCTAATCTTCACTGTCTCCGATCCCCATCTCTAATCTTCACTGTCTCCGATCCCCATCTCTAATCTTCACTGTCTCCGATCCCCATCTCTAATCTTCACTGTCTCCGATCCCCATCTCTAATCTTCACTGTCTCCGATCCCCATCTCTAATCTTCACTGTCTCCGATCCCCATCTCTAATCTTCACTGTCTCCGATCCCCATCTCTAATCTTCACTGTCTCCGATCCCCATCTCTAATCTTCACTGTCTCCGATCCCCATCTCTAATCTTCACTGTCTCCGATCCCCATCTCTAATCTTCACTGTCTCCGATCCCCATCTCTAATCTTCACTGTCTCCGATCCCCATCTCTAATCTTCACTGTATCCGATCCCCATCTCTAATCTTCACTGTCTCCGATCCCCATCTCTAATCTTCACTGTCTCCGATCCCCATCTCTAATCTTCACTGTCTCCGATCCCCATCTCTAATCTTCACTGTCTCCGATCCCATCTCTAATCTTCACTGTATCCGATCCCCATCTCTAATCTTCACTGTCTCCGATCCCCATCTCTAATCTTCACTGTCTCCGATCCCCATCTCTAATCTTCACTGTCTCCGATCCCCATCTCTAATCTTCACTGTCTCCGATCCCCATCTCTAATCTTCACTGTCTCCGATCCCCATCTCTAATCTTCACTGTCTCGATCCCCATCTCTAATCTTCACTGTCTCCGATCCCCATCTCTAATCTTCACTGTCTCCGATCCCCATCTCTAATCTTCACTGTCTCCGATCCCCATCTCTAATCTTCACTGTCTCCGATCCCCATCTCTAATCTTCACTGTCTCCGATCCCCATCTCTAATCTTCACTGTCTCCGATCCCCATCTCTAATCTTCACTGTCTCCGATCCCCATCTCTAATCTTCACTGTATCCGATCCCCATCTCTAATCTTCACTGTCTCCGATCCCCATCTCTAATCTTCACTGTCTCCGATCCCCATCTCTAATCTTCACTGTCTCCGATCCCCATCTCTAATCTTCACTGTCTCCGATCCCCATCTCTAATCTTCACTGTCTCCGATCCCCATCTCTAATCTTCACTGTCTCCGATCCCCATCTCTAATCTTCACTGTCTCCGATCCCCATCTCTAATCTTCACTGTCTCCGATCCCCATCTCTAATCTTCACTGTCTCCGATCCCCATCTCTAATCTTCACGGTCTCAGATCCCCATCTCTAATCTTCACTGTCTCCGATCCCATCTCTAATCTTCACTGTCTCGATCCCCATCTCTAATCTTCACTGTCTCCGATCCCCATCTCTAATCTTCACTGTCTCCGATCCCCATCTCTAATCTTCACTGTCTCCGATCCCCATCTCTAATCTTCACTGTCTCCGATCCCCATCTCTAATCTCACTGTCTCCGATCCCCTTCTCTAATCTTCACTGTATCCGATCCCCATCTCTAATCTTCACTGTCTCCGATCCCCCTCTCTAATCTTCACTGTATCCGATCCCCATCTCTAATCTTCACTGTCTCCGATCCCCATCTCTAATCTTCACTGTATCCGATCCCCATCTCTAATCTTCACTGTCTCCGAATCCCATCTCTAATCTTCACTGTCTCCGATCCCCATCTCTAATCTTCACTGTCTCCGATCCCCATCTCTAATCTTCACTGTCTCCGATCCCCATCTCTAATCTTCACTGTCTCCGATCCCCATCTCTAATCTTCACTGTCTCCGATCCCCATCTCTAATCTTCACTGTCTCCGATCCCCATCTCTAATCTTCACTGTCTCCGATCCCCATCTCTAATCTTCACTGTCTCAGATCCCCATCTCTAATCTTCACTGTCTCCGATCCCCATCTCTAATCTTCACTGTCTCCGATCCCCATCTCTAATCTTCACTGTCTCCGATCCCCATCTCTAATCTTCACTGTCTCCGATCCCCATCTCTAATCTTCACTGTATCCGATCCCCATCTCTAATCTTCACTGTCTCCGATCCCCATCTCTAATCTTCACTGTATCCGATCCCCATCTCTAATCTTCACTGTCTCCGATCCCCATCTCTAATCTTCACTGTCTCCGATCCCCATCTCTAATCTTCACTGTCTCCGATCCCCATCTCTAATCTTCACTGTCTCCGATCCCCATCTCTAATCTTCACTGTCTCCGATCCCCATCTCTAATCTTCACTGTCTCCGATCCCCATCTCTAATCTTCACTGTCTCCGATCCCCATCTCTAATCTTCACTGTCTCCGATCCCCATCTCTAATCTTCACTGTCTCCGATCCCCATCTCTAATCTTCACTGTCTCCGATCCCCATCTCTAATCTTCACTGTCTCCGATCCCCATCTCTAATCTTCACTGTCTCCGATCCCCATCTCTAATCTTCACTGTCTCCGATCCCCATCTCTAATCTTCACTGTCTCCGATCCCCATCTCTAATCTTCACTGTCTCCGATCCCCATCTCTAATCTTCACTGTCTCCGATCCCCATCTCTAATCTTCACTGTCTCCGATCCCCATCTCTAATCTTCACTGTCTCCGATCCCCATCTCTAATCTTTCACTGTCTCCGATCCCCATCTCTAATCTTCACTGTCTCCGATCCCCATCTCTAATCTTCACTGTCTCCGATCCCCATCTCTAATCTTCACTGTCTCCGATCCCCATCTCTAATCTTCACTGTCTCCGATCCCCATCTCTAATCTTTCACTGTCTCCGATCCCCATCTCTAATCTTCACTGTCTCCGATCCCCATCTCTAATCTTCACTGTCTCCGATCCCCATCTCTAATCTTCACTGTCTCCGATCCCCATCTCTAATCTTCACTGTCTCCGATCCCCATCTCTAATCTTCACTGTCTCCGATCCCCATCTCTAATCTTCACTGTCTCCGATCCCCATCTCTAATCTTCACTGTATCCGATCCCCATCTCTAATCTTCACTGTCTCCGATCCCCATCTCTAATCTTTCACTGTCTCCGATCCCCATCTCTAATCTTCACTGTCTCCGATCCCCATCTCTAATCTTCACTGTCTCCGATCCCCATCTCTAATCTTCACTGTCTCCGATCCCCATCTCTAATCTTCACTGTCTCCGATCCCATCTCTAATCTTCACTGTCTCCGATCCCCATCTCTAATCTTCACTGTCTCCGATCCCATCTCTAATCTTCACTGTCTCCGATCCCCATCTCTAATCTTCACTGTCTCCGATCCCCATCTCTAATCTTCACTGTCTCCGATCCCCATCTCTAATCTTCACTGTCTCCGATCCCCATCTCTAATCTTCACTGTCTCCGATCCCATCTCTAATCTTCACTGTCTCCGATCCCCATCTCTAATCTTCACTGTCTCCGATCCCCATCTCTAATCTTCACTGTCTCCGATCCCCATCTCTAATCTTCACTGTATCCGATCCCCATCTCTAATCTTCACTGTCTCCGATCCCCATCTCTAATCTTCACTGTATCCGATCCCCATCTCTAATCTTCACTGTCTCCGATCCCCATCTCTAATCTTCACTGTCTCCGATCCCCATCTCTAATCTTCACTGTCTCCGATCCCCATCTCTAATCTTCACTGTCTCCGATCCCCATCTCTAATCTTCACTGTCTCCGATCCCATCTCTAATCTTCACTGTCTCCGATCCCCATCTCTAATCTTCACTGTCTCCGATCCCCATCTCTAATCTTCACTGTCTCCGATCCCCATCTCTAATCTTCACTGTCTCCGATCCCCATCTCTAATCTTCACTGTCTCCGATCCCCATCTCTAATCTTCACTGTCTCCGATCCCCATCTCTAATCTTCACTGTCTCCGATCCCCATCTCTAATCTTCACTGTCTCCGATCCCCATCTCTAATCTTCACTGTCTCCGATCCCCATCTCTAATCTTCACTGTCTCCGATCCCCATCTCTAATCTTCACTGTCTCCGATCCCCATCTCTAATCTTCACTGTCTCCGATCCCCATCTCTAATCTTCACTGTCTCCGATCCCCATCTCTAATCTTCACTGTCTCCGATCCCCATCTCTAATCTTTCACTGTCTCCGATCCCCATCTCTAATCTTCACTGTCTCCGATCCCCATCTCTAATCTTCACTGTCTCCGATCCCCATCTCTAATCTTCACTGTCTCCGATCCCCATCTCTAATCTTCACTGTCTCCGATCCCCATCTCTAATCTTTCACTGTCTCCGATCCCATCTCTAATCTTCACTGTCTCCGATCCCCATCTCTAATCTTCACTGTCTCCGATCCCCATCTCTAATCTTCACTGTCTCCGATCCCCATCTCTAATCTTCACTGTCTCCGATCCCATCTCTAATCTTCACTGTCTCCGATCCCCATCTCTAATCTTCACTGTCTCCGATCCCCATCTCTAATCTTCACTGTCTCCGATCCCCATCTCTAATCTTCACTGTCTCCGATCCCCATCTCTAATCTTCACTGTCTCCGATCCCCATCTCTAATCTTCACTGTCTCCGATCCCCATCTCTAATCTTCACTGTCTCCGATCCCCATCTCTAATCTTCACTGTCTCCGATCCCCATCTCTAATCTTCACTGTCTCCGATCCCCATCTCTAATCTTTCACTGTCTCCGATCCCATCTCTAATCTTCACTGTCTCCGATCCCCATCTCTAATCTTCACTGTCTCCGATCCCCATCTCTAATCTTCACTGTCTCCGATCCCCATCTCTAATCTTCACTGTCTCCGATCCCCATCTCTAATCTTCACTGTCTCCGATCCCCATCTCTAATCTTCACTGTCTCAGATCCCCATCTCTAATCTTCACTGTCTCCGATCCCCATCTCTAATCTTCACTGTATCCGATCCCATCTCTAATCTTCACTGTCTCCGATCCCCATCTCTAATCTTCACTGTATCCGATCCCCATCTCTAATCTTCACTGTCTCCGATCCCCATCTCTAATCTTCACTGTCTCCGATCCCCATCTCTAATCTTCACTGTCTCCGATCCCCATCTCTAATCTTCACTGTCTCCGATCCCCATCTCTAATCTTCACTGTCTCCGATCCCCATCTCTAATCTTTCACTGTCTCCGATCCCCATCTCTAATCTTCACTGTCTCCGATCCCCATCTCTAATCTTCACTGTCTCCGATCCCCATCTCTAATCTTCACTGTCTCCGATCCCCATCTCTAATCTTCACTGTCTCCGATCCCCATCTCTAATCTTTCACTGTCTCCGATCCCCATCTCTAATCTTCACTGTCTCCGATCCCCATCTCTAATCTTTCACTGTCTCCGATCCCCATCTCTAATCTTCACTGTCTCCGATCCCATCTCTAATCTTCACTGTCTCCGATCCCATCTCTAATCTTCACTGTCTCCGATCCCCATCTCTAATCTTCACTGTCTCCGATCCCCATCTCTAATCTTCACTGTCTCCGATCCCATCTCTAATCTTCACTGTCTCCGATCCCCATCTCTAATCTTCACTGTCTCCGATCCCCATCTCTAATCTTTCACTGTCTCCGATCCCCATCTCTAATCTTCACTGTCTCCGATCCCCATCTCTAATCTTCACTGTCTCCGATCCCCATCTCTAATCTTCACTGTCTCCGATCCCCATCTCTAATCTTCACTGTATCCGATCCCCATCTCTAATCTTTCACTGTCTCGATCCCCATCTCTAATCTTCACTGTCTCCGATCCCCATCTCTAATCTTCACTGTCTCCGATCCCCATCTCTAATCTTCACTGTCTCCGATCCCCATCTCTAATCTTCACTGTCTCCGATCCCCATCTCTAATCTTCACTGTCTCCGATCCCCATCTCTAATCTTTCACTGTATCCGATCCCCATCTCTAATCTTCACTGTCTCCGATCCCCATCTCTAATCTTCACTGTCTCGATCCCCATCTCTAATCTTCACTGTCTCCGATCCCCATCTCTAATCTTCACTGTCTCCGATCCCCATCTCTAATCTTCACTGTCTCCGATCCCCATCTCTAATCTTCACTGTCTCCGATCCCCATCTCTAATCTTCACTGTCTCCGATCCCCATCTCTAATCTTCACTGTCTCCGATCCCCATCTCTAATCTTCACTGTCTCCGATCCCCATCTCTAATCTTCACTGTCTCCGATCCCCATCTCTAATCTTCACTGTATCCGATCCCCATCTCTAATCTTCACTGTCTCCGATCCCATCTCTAATCTTCACTGTCTCCGATCCCCATCTCTAATCTTCACTGTCTCCGATCCCCATCTCTAATCTTCACTGTCTCCGATCCCCATCTCTAATCTTCACTGTCTCCGATCCCCATCTCTAATCTTCACTGTCTCCGATCCCCATCTCTAATCTTCACTGTCTCCGATCCCCATCTCTAATCTTCACTGTCTCCGATCCCATCTCTAATCTTCACTGTCTCCGATCCCCATCTCTAATCTTCACTGTCTCCGATCCCCATCTCTAATCTTCACTGTATCCGATCCCCATCTCTAATCTTCACTGTCTCCGATCCCCATCTCTAATCTTCACTGTCTCCGATCCCCATCTCTAATCTTCACTGTCTCCGATCCCCATCTCTAATCTTCACTGTCTCCGATCCCCATCTCTAATCTTCACTGTCTCCGATCCCCATCTCTAATCTTCACTGTCTCCGATCCCCATCTCTAATCTTCACTGTCTCCGATCCCCATCTCTAATCTTCACTGTCTCCGATCCCCATCTCTAATCTTCACTGTCTCCGATCCCCATCTCTAATCTTCACTGTCTCCGATCCCATCTCTAATCTTCACTGTATCCGATCCCCATCTCTAATCTTCACTGTATCCGATCCCCATCTCTAATCTTCACTGTCTCCGATCCCCATCTCTAATCTTCACTGTATCCGATCCCCATCTCTAATCTTCACTGTATCCGATCCCCATCTCTAATCTTCACTGTCTCCGATCCCCATCTCTAATCTTCACTGTATCCGATCCCCATCTCTAATCTTCACTGTCTCCGATCCCCATCTCTAATCTTCACTGTCTCCGATCCCCATCTCTAATCTTCACTGTCTCAGATCCCCATCTCTAATCTTCACTGTATCCAGATCCCCATCTCTAATCTTCACTGTCTCCGATCCCCATCTCTAATCTTCACTGTATCCGATCCCCATCTCTAATCTTCACTGTATCCGATCCCCATCTCTAATCTTCACTGTCTCCGATCCCCATCTCTAATCTTCACTGTCTCGATCCCATCTCTAATCTTCACTGTCTCCGATCCCCATCTCTAATCTTTCACTGTCTCCGATCCCCCTCTCTAATCTTCACTGTCTCCGATCCCCATCTCTAATCTTCACTGTCTCCGATCCCCATCTCTAATCTTCACTGTCTCCGATCCCCATCTCTAATCTTCACTGTATCCGATCCCCATCTCTAATCTTCACTGTCTCCGATCCCCATCTCTAATCTTTCACTGTATCAATCCCATCTCTAATCTTCACTGTCTCCGATCCCCATCTCTAATCTTCACTGTATCCGATCCCCATCTCTAATCTTTCACTGTCTCCGATCCCCATCTCTAATCTTCACTGTATCCGATCCCCATCTCTAATCTTCACTGTCTCCGATCCCCCATCTCTAATCTTCACTGTATCCGATCCCCATCTCTAATCTTCACTGTCTCCGATCCCCATCTCTAATCTTCACTGTCTCCGATCCCCATCTCTAATCTTCACTGTCTCCGATCCCCATCTCTAATCTTCACTGTCTCCGATCCCCATCTCTAATCTTTCACTGTCTCCGATCCCCATCTCTAATCTTCACTGTATCCGATCCCCATCTCTAATCTTCACTGTCTCCGATCCCCATCTCTAATCTTCACTGTCTCCGATCCCCATCTCTAATCTTCACTGTCTCCGATCCCCATCTCTAATCTTCACTGTCTCCGATCCCCATCTCTAATCTTCACTGTCTCCGATCCCCATCTCTAATCTTCACTGTCTCCGATCCCCATCTCTAATCTTCACTGTATCCGATCCCCATCTCTAATCTTCACTGTCTCCGATCCCCATCTCTAATCTTCACTGTCTCCGATCCCCATCTCTAATCTTCACTGTCTCCGATCCCCATCTCTAATCTTTCACTGTCTCCGATCCCCATCTCTAATCTTCACTGTCTCCGATCCCCATCTCTAATCTTCACTGTCTCCGATCCCCATCTCTAATCTTCACTGTCTCCGATCCCCATCTCTAATCTTCACTGTCTCCGATCCCCATCTCTAATCTTTCACTGTCTCCGATCCCCATCTCTAATCTTCACTGTCTCCGATCCCCATCTCTAATCTTCACTGTCTCCGATCCCCATCTCTAATCTTCACTGTCTCCGATCCCCATCTCTAATCTTCACTGTATCCGATCCCCATCTCTAATCTTCACTGTCTCCGATCCCCATCTCTAATCTTTCACTGTCTCCGATCCCCATCTCTAATCTTCACTGTCTCCGATCCCCATCTCTAATCTTCACTGTCTCCGATCCCCATCTCTAATCTTCACTGTCTCCGATCCCCATCTCTAATCTTCACTGTCTCCGATCCCCATCTCTAATCTTCACTGTCTCCGATCCCCATCTCTAATCTTCACTGTCTCCGATCCCCATCTCTAATCTTCACTGTCTCCGATCCCCATCTCTAATCTTCACTGTCTCCGATCCCCATCTCTAATCTTCACTGTCTCCGATCCCCATCTCTAATCTTCACTGTCTCCGATCCCCATCTCTAATCTTCACTGTCTCCTATCCCCATCTCTAATCTTCACTGTCTCCGATCCCCATCTCTAATCTTTCACTGTCTCCGATCCCCATCTCTAATCTTCACTGTCTCCGATCCCCATCTCTAATCTTCACTGTATCCGATCCCCATCTCTAATCTTCACTGTCTCCGATCCCCATCTCTAATCTTCACTGTCTCCGATCAACAACTCTAATCTTCACTGTCTCCGATCCCCATCTCTAATCTTCACTGTATCCGATCCCCATCTCTAATCTTCACTGTCTCCGATCCCCATCTCTAATCTTCACTGTCTCCGATCCCCATCTCTAATCTTCACTGTCTCCGATCCCCATCTCTAATCTTCACTGTCTCCGATCCCCATCTCTAATCTTCACTGTCTCCGATCCCCATCTCTAATCTTTCACTGTCTCCGATCCCCATCTCTAATCTTCACTGTCTCGATCCCCATCTCTAATCTTCACTGTCTCCGATCCCATCTCTAATCTTCACTGTCTCCGATCCCCATCTCTAATCTTCACTGTCTCCGATCCCCATCTCTAATCTTCACTGTCTCCGATCCCCATCTCTAATCTTTCACTGTATCCGATCCCCATCTCTAATCTTCACTGTATCCGATCCCCATCTCTAATCTTCACTGTCTCCGATCCCCATCTCTAATCTTCACTGTCTCCGATCCCCATCTCTAATCTTCACTGTCTCCGATCCCCATCTCTAATCTTCACTGTATCCGATCCCCATCTCTAATCTTCACTGTCTCCGATCCCCATCTCTAATCTTCACTGTATCCGATCCCCATCTCTAATCTTCACTGTCTCCGATCCCCATCTCTAATCTTCACTGTATCCGATCCCCATCTCTAATCTTCACTGTATCCGATCCCCATCTCTAATCTTCACTGTCTCCGATCCCCATCTCTAATCTTCACTGTCTCCGATCCCCATCTCTAATCTTCACTGTCTCCGATCCCCATCTCTAATCTTTCACTGTCTCTGATCCCCATCTCTAATCTTTAACTGTCTCCGATACCCATTTATAATCTTCACTGTCTCTGATCCCCATCTCTAATCTTCATTGTCTCCGATCCCCATCTCTAATCTTCACTGTATCCAATCCCCATCTCTAATCTTCACTGTCTCCGATCCCCATCTCTAATCTTTCACTGTATCCAATCCCCATCTCTAATCTTCACTGTCTCCGATCCCCATCTCTAATCTTCACTGTCTCCGATCCCCATCTCTAATCTTTCACTGTCTCCGATCCCCATCTCTAATCTTTCACTGTCTCCGATCCCCATCTCTAATCTTCACTGTCTCCGATCCCCATCTCTAATCTTCACTGTATCCAATCCCCATCTCTAATCTTCACTGTCTCCGATCCGCATCTCTAATCTTCACTGTCTCCGATCCCCATCTCTAATCTTCACTGTATCCGATCCCCATCTCTAATCTTTCACTGTCTCCGATCCCCATCTCTAATCTTCACTGTCTCCGATCCCCATCTCTAATCTTTCACTGTCTCCGATCCCCATCTCTAATCTTCACTGTCTCCGATCCCGATCTCTAATCTTTCACTGTCTCCGATCCCCATCTCTAATCTTCACTGTCTCCGATCCCATCTCTAATCTTCACTGTCTCCGATCCCCATCTCTAATCTTTCACTGTATCCAATCCCCATCTCTAATCTTCGCTGTCTCCGATCCCCATCTCTAATCTTCACTGTCTCCGATCCCCATCTCTAATCTTCACTGTCTCCGATCCCCATCTCTAATCTTCACTGTCTCCGATCCCCATCTCTAATCTTCACTGTATCCGATCCCCATCTCTAATCTTCACTGTATCCGATCCCCATCTCTAATCTTCACTGTCTCCGATCCCCATCTCTAATCTTCACTGTATCCGATCCCCATCTCTGATCTTCACTGTATCCAATCCCCATCTCTAATCTTTCACTGTCTCCGATCCCCATCTCTAATCTTCACTGTCTCCGATCCCCATCTCTAATCTTTAACTGTCTCCGATCCCCATCTCTAATCTTCACTGTATCCGATCCCCATCTCTAATCTTCACTGTCTCCGATCCCCATCTCTAATCTTCACTGTATCCGATCCCCATCTCTAATCTTTCACTGTCTCCGATCCCCATCTCTAATCTTCACTGTATCGATCCCCATCTCTAATCTTCACTGTCTCCGATCCCCATCTCTAATCTTCACTGTCTCCGATCCCCATCTCTAATCTTCACTGTCTCCGATCCCCATCTCTAATCTTTCACTGTCTCCGATCCCATCTCTAATCTTCACTGTCTCGATCCCCATCTCTAATCTTCACTGTCTCCGATCCCCATCTCTAATCTTTCACTGTCTCCGATCCCCATCTCTAATCTTCACTGTCTCCGATCCCCATCTCTAATCTTTCACTGTATCCGATCCCCATCTCTAATCTTCACTGTCTCCGATCCCCATCTCTAATCTTCACTGTCTCCGATCCCCATCTCTAATCTTCACTGTCTCCGATCCCCATCTCTAATCTTCACTGTCTCCGATCCCCATCTCTAATCTTCACTGTCTCCAATCCCCATCTCTAATCTTCACTGTCTCCGATCCCCATCTCTAATCTTCACTGTATCCAATCCCCATCTCTAATCTTCACTGTCTCCGATCCCCATCTCTAATCTTCACTGTCTCCGATCCCCATCTCTAATCTTTCACTGTCTCCGATCCCCATCTCTAATCTTTCACTGTCTCCGATCCCCATCTCTAATCTTTCACTGTCTCCGATCCCCATCTCTAATCTTCACCGTCTCCGATCCCCATCTCTAATCTTTCACTGTCTCCGATCCCCATCTCTAATCTTCACTGTCTCCGATCCCCATCTCTAATCTTCACTGTCTCCGATCCCCATCTCTAATTTTCACTGTATCCGATCCCCATCTCTATCTTTCACTGTCTCCGATCCCCATCTCTAATCTTCACTGTGTCCGATCCCCATCTCTAATCTTCACTGTCTCCGATCCCCATCTCTAATCTTCACTGTCTCCTATCCCCATCTCTAATCTTCACTGTCTCCGATCCCCATCTCTAATCTTCACTGTATCCGATCCCCATCTCTAATCTTCACTGTCTCCGATCCCCATCTCTAATCTTTCACTGTCTCCGATCCCCATCTCTAATCTTCACTGTCTCCGATCCCCATCTCTAATCTTCACTGTCTCCGATCCCCATCTCTAATCTTCACTGTCTCCGA
>CM059445.1:20861815-20973334 GCA_030390025.1 Squalus acanthias
ATCTCTAATCTTCACTGTCTCCGATCCCCATCTCTAATCTTCACTGTCTCCGATCCCCATCTCTAATCTTCACTGTCTCCGATCCCCATCTCTAATCTTCACTGTCTCCGATCCCCATCTCTAATCTTCACTGTCTCCGATCCCCATCTCTAATCTTCACTGTATCCGATCCCCATCTCTAATCTTCACTGTCTCCGATCCCCATCTCTAATCTTCACTGTCTCCGATCCCCATCTCTAATCTTCACTGTCTCCGATCCCCATCTCTAATCTTCACTGTCTCCGATCCCCATCTCTAATCTTCACTGTCTCCGATCCCCATCTCTAATCTTCACTGTCTCCGATCCCCATCTCTAATCTTCACTGTCTCCGATCCCCATCTCTAATCTTCACTGTCTCCGATCCCCATCTCTAATCTTCACTGTCTCCGATCCCCATCTCTAATCTTCACTGTCTCCGATCCCCATCTCTAATCTTCACTGTATCCGATCCCCATCTCTAATCTTTCACTGTCTCCGATCCCCATCTCTAATCTTCACTGTCTCCGATCCCATCTCTAATCTTTCACTGTCTCCGATCCCCATCTCTAATCTTCACTGTCTCCGATCCCCATCTCTAATCTTCACTGTATCCGATCCCCATCTCTAATCTTTCACTGTCTCCGATCCCCATCTCTAATCTTCACTGTCTCCGATCCCCATCTCTAATCTTCACTGTCTCCGATCCCCATCTCTAATCTTCACTGTCTCCGATCCCCATCTCTAATCTTCACTGTCTCCGATCCCCATCTCTAATCTTCACTGTCTCCGATCCCCATCTCTAATCTTCACTGTCTCCGATCCCCATCTCTAATCTTCACTGTCTCCGATCCCCATCTCTAATCTTCACTGTCTCCGATCCCCATCTCTAATCTTTCACTGTCTCCGATCCCCATCTCTAATCTTCACTGTCTCGATCCCCATCTCTAATCTTCACTGTCTCCGATCCCCATCTCTAATCTTCACTGTCTCCGATCCCCATCTCTAATCTTCACTGTCTCGATCCCCATCTCTAATCTTCACTGTCTCCGATCCCCATCTCTAATCTTCACTGTCTCCGATCCCCATCTCTAATCTTCACTGTCTCCGATCCCCATCTCTAATCTTTCACTGTCTCCGATCCCCATCTCTAATCTTCACTGTCTCCGATCCCCATCTCTAATCTTCACTGTCTCCGATCCCCATCTCTAATCTTCACTGTCTCCGATCCCCATCTCTAATCTTTCACTGTCTCCGATCCCATCTCTAATCTTCACTGTTCCGATCCCCATCTCTAATCTTTCACTGTCTCCGATCCCCATCTCTAATCTTCACTGTCTCCGATCCCCATCTCTAATCTTTCACTGTCTCCTATCCCCATCTCTAATCTTCACTGTCTCCGATCCCCATCTCTAATCTTCACTGTCTCCGATCCCCATCTCTAATCTTCACTGTCTCCGATCCCCATCTCTAATCTTCACTGTCTCCGATCCCCATCTCTAATCTTCACTGTCTCCGATCCCCATCTCTAATCTTCACTGTCTCCGATCCCCATCTCTAATCTTCACTGTCTCCGATCCCATCTCTAATCTTCACTGTCTCCGATCCCCATCTCTAATCTTCACTGTCTCCGATCCCCATCTCTAATCTTCACTGTCTCCGATCCCCATCTCTAATCTTCACTGTCTCCGATCCCCATCTCTAATCTTCACTGTCTCCGATCCCATCTCTAATCTTCACTGTCTCCGATCCCCATCTCTAATCTTCACTGTCTCCGATCCCCATCTCTAATCTTCACTGTCTCCGATCCCCATCTCTAATCTTCACTGTCTCCGATCCCCATCTCTAATCTTCACTGTCTCCGATCCCCATCTCTAATCTTCACTGTCTCCGATCCCCATCTCTAATCTTCACTGTCTCCGATCCCCATCTCTAATCTTCACTGTCTCCGATCCCATCTCTAATCTTCACTGTCTCCGATCCCCATCTCTAATCTTCACTGTATCCGATCCCCATCTCTAATCTTCACTGTCTCAGATCCCCATCTCTAATCTTCACTGTCTCCGATCCCCATCTCTAATCTTCACTGTCTCCGATCCCCATCTCTAATCTTCACTGTCTCCGATCCCCATCTCTAATCTTCACTGTCTCCGATCCCCATCTCTAATCTTCACTGTCTCCGATCCCATCTCTAATCTTCACTGTCTCCGATCCCCATCTCTAATCTTCACTGTCTCCGATCCCCATCTCTAATCTTCACTGTCTCCGATCCCCATCTCTAATCTTCACTGTCTCCGATCCCCATCTCTAATCTTTCACTGTCTCCGATCCCCATCTCTAATCTTCACTGTCTCCGATCCCCATCTCTAATCTTCACTGTCTCCGATCCCCATCTCTAATCTTCACTGTATCCGATCCCCATCTCTAATCTTCACTGTCTCCGATCCCATCTCTAATCTTCACTGTCTCCGATCCCCATCTCTAATCTTCACTGTATCCGATCCCCATCTCTAATCTTCACTGTCTCCGATCCCCATCTCTAATCTTCACTGTCTCCGATCCCCATCTCTAATCTTCACTGTCTCCGATCCCCATCTCTAATCTTCACTGTCTCCGATCCCCATCTCTAATCTTCACTGTCTCCGATCCCCATCTCTAATCTTCACTGTCTCCGATCCCCATCTCTAATCTTCACTGTCTCCGATCCCCATCTCTAATCTTCACTGTCTCCGATCCCCATCTCTAATCTTCACTGTCTCCGATCCCCATCTCTAATCTTCACTGTCTCCGATCCCCATCTCTAATCTTCACTGTCTCCGATCCCCATCTCTAATCTTCACTGTCTCCGATCCCCATCTCTAATCTTCACTGTCTCCGATCCCCATCTCTAATCTTCACTGTCTCCGATCCCCATCTCTAATCTTCACTGTCTCCGATCCCCATCTCTAATCTTCACTGTCTCCGATCCCCATCTCTAATCTTCACTGTCTCCGATCCCATCTCTAATCTTCACTGTCTCCGATCCCCATCTCTAATCTTCACTGTCTCCGATCCCCATCTCTAATCTTTCACTGTCTCCGATCCCCATCTCTAATCTTCACTGTCTCCGATCCCCATCTCTAATCTTTCACTGTCTCCGATCCCCATCTCTAATCTTCACTGTCTCCGATCCCCATCTCTAATCTTCACTGTCTCCGATCCCCATCTCTAATCTTCACTGTCTCCGATCCCCATCTCTAATCTTCACTGTCTCCGATCCCCATCTCTAATCTTCACTGTCTCCAATCCCCATCTCTAATCTTCACTGTCTCCGATCCCCATCTCTAATCTTCACTGTCTCCGATCCCCATCTCTAATCTTCACTGTCTCCGATCCCCATCTCTAATCTTCACTGTCTCCGATCCCCATCTCTAATCTTCACTGTCTCCGATCCCCATCTCTAATCTTCACTGTCTCCGATCCCATCTCTAATCTTCACTGTCTCCGATCCCCATCTCTAATCTTCACTGTCTCCGATCCCCATCTCTAATCTTTCACTGTCTCCGATCCCCATCTCTAATCTTCACTGTCTCCGATCCCCATCTCTAATCTTCACTGTCTCCGATCCCCATCTCTAATCTTCACTGTCTCCGATCCCCATCTCTAATCTTCACTGTCTCCGATCCCCATCTCTAATCTTCACTGTCTCCGATCCCCATCTCTAATCTTCACTGTCTCCGATCCCCATCTCTAATCTTCACTGTCTCCGATCCCCATCTCTAATCTTCACTGTATCCGATCCCCATCTCTAATCTTCACTGTCTCCGATCCCCATCTCTAATCTTCACTGTCTCCGATCCCCATCTCTAATCTTCACTGTCTCCGATCCCCATCTCTAATCTTTCACTGTCTCCGATCCCCATCTCTAATCTTCACTGTCTCCGATCCCCATCTCTAATCTTCACTGTCTCCGATCCCCATCTCTAATCTTCACTGTCTCCGATCCCCATCTCTAATCTTCACTGTATCCGATCCCCATCTCTAATCTTCACTGTCTCCGATCCCCATCTCTAATCTTCACTGTCTCCGATCCCCATCTCTAATCTTCACTGTATCCGATCCCCATCTCTAATCTTCACTGTCTCCGATCCCCATCTCTAATCTTCACTGTCTCCGATCCCCATCTCTAATCTTCACTGTCTCCGATCCCATCTCTAATCTTCACTGTCTCCGATCCCCATCTCTAATCTTCACTGTCTCCGATCCCCATCTCTAATCTTTCACTGTCTCCGATCCCCATCTCTAATCTTCACTGTCTCCGATCCCCATCTCTAATCTTCACTGTCTCCGATCCCCATCTCTAATCTTCACTGTCTCCGATCCCCATCTCTAATCTTCACTGTCTCCGATCCCCATCTCTAATCTTCACTGTCTCCGATCCCCATCTCTAATCTTTCACTGTCTCCGATCCCCATCTCTAATCTTCACTGTCTCCGATCCCCATCTCTAATCTTCACTGTATCCGATCCCCATCTCTAATCTTCACTGTCTCCGATCCCCATCTCTAATCTTCACTGTCTCCGATCCCCATCTCTAATCTTCACTGTCTCCGATCCCCATCTCTAATCTTTCACTGTCTCCGATCCCCATCTCTAATCTTCACTGTCTCCGATCCCCATCTCTAATCTTCACTGTCTCCGATCCCCATCTCTAATCTTCACTGTATCCTATCCCCATCTCTAATCTTCACTGTCTCCGATCCCCATCTCTAATCTTCACTGTCTCCGATCCCCATCTCTAATCTTCACTGTCTCCGATCCCCATCTCTAATCTTCACTGTATCCGATCCCCATCTCTAATCTTCACTGTCTCCGATCCCCATCTCTAATCTTCACTGTCTCCGATCCCCATCTCTAATCTTTCACTGTCTCCGATCCCCATCTCTAATCTTCACTGTCTCCGATCCCCATCTCTAATCTTCACTGTCTCCGATCCCCATCTCTAATCTTCACTGTCTCCGATCCCCATCTCTAATCTTCACTGTCTCCGATCCCCATCTCTAATCTTCACTGTCTCCGATCCCCATCTCTAATCTTCACTGTCTCCGATCCCCATCTCTAATCTTCACTGTCTCCGATCCCCATCTCTAATCTTTCACTGTCTCCGATCCCCATCTCTAATCTTCACTGTCTCCGATCCCCATCTCTAATCTTCACTGTATCCGATCCCCATCTCTAATCTTCACTGTCTCCGATCCCCATCTCTAATCTTCACTGTCTCCGATGCCCATCTCTAATCTTCACTGTCTCCGATCCCCATCTCTAATCTTCACTGTCTCCGATCCCCATCTCTAATCTTCACTGTCTCCGATCCCCATCTCTAATCTTCACTGTCTCCGATCCCCATCTCTAATCTTCACTGTCTCCGATCCCCATCTCTAATCTTCACTGTCTCCGATCCCCATCTCTAATCTTCACTGTCTCCGATCCCCATCTCTAATCTTCACTGTCTCCGATCCCCATCTCTAATCTTCACTGTCTCCGATCCCCATCTCTAATCTTCACTGTATCCGATCCCCATCTCTAATCTTCACTGTCTCCGATCCCCATCTCTAATCTTCACTGTCTCCGATCCCCATCTCTAATCTTCACTGTATCCGATCCCCATCTCTAATCTTCACTGTCTCCGATCCCCATCTCTAATCTTCACTGTCTCCGATCCCCATCTCTAATCTTCACTGTATCCGATCCCCATCTCTAATCTTCACTGTCTCCGATCCCCATCTCTAATCTTCACTGTCTCCGATCCCCATCTCTAATCTTCACTGTATCCGATCCCCATCTCTAATCTTCACTGTCTCCGATCCCCATCTCTAATCTTCACTGTCTCCGATCCCCATCTCTAATCTTCACTGTATCCGATCCCCATCTCTAATCTTCACTGTCTCCGATCCCCATCTCTAATCTTCACTGTCTCCGATCCCCATCTCTAATCTTCACTGTCTCCAATCCCCATCTCTAATCTTCACTGTCTCCGATCCCGATCTCTAATCTTCACTGTCTCCGATCCCCATCTCTAATCTTCACTGTATCCGATCCCCATCTCTAATCTTCACTGTCTCCGATCCCCATCTCTAATCTTCACTGTCTCCGATCCCCATCTCTAATCTTCACTGTCTCCGATCCCCATCTCTAATCTTCACTGTCTCCGATCCCCATCTCTAATCTTCACTGTCTCCGATCCCCATCTCTAATCTTCACTGTATCCGATCCCCATCTCTAATCTTCACTGTCTCCGATCCCCATCTCTAATCTTCACTGTCTCCGATCCCCATCTCTAATCTTCACTGTCTCCGATCCCCATCTCTAATCTTCACTGTCTCCGATCCCCATCTCTAATCTTCACTGTCTCCGATCCCCATCTCTAATCTTCACTGTCTCCGATCCCCATCTCTAATCTTCACTGTCTCCGATCCCCATCTCTAATCTTCACTGTATCCGATCCCCATCTCTAATCTTCACTGTCTCCGATCCCCATCTCTAATCTTCACTGTATCCGATCCCCATCTCTAATCTTCACTGTCTCCGATCCCCATCTCTAATCTTCACTGTCTCCGATCCCCATCTCTAATCTTCACTGTCTCCGATCCCCATCTCTAATCTTCACTGTCTCCGATCCCCATCTCTAATCTTCACTGTCTCCGATCCCCATCTCTAATCTTCACTGTCTCCGATCCCCATCTCTAATCTTCACTGTCTCCGATCCCCATCTCTAATCTTCACTGTCTCCGATCCCCATCTCTAATCTTCACTGTCTCCTATCCCCATCTCTAATCTTCACTGTCTCCGATCCCCATCTCTATCTTCACTGTATCCGATCCCCATCTCTAATCTTCACTGTCTCCGATCCCCATCTCTAATCTTCACTGTATCCGATCCCCATCTCTAATCTTCACTGTCTCCGATCCCCATCTCTAATCTTCACTGTCTCCGATCCCCATCTCTAATCTTCACTGTCTCCGATCCCCATCTCTAATCTTCACTGTCTCCGATCCCCATCTCTAATCTTCACTGTCTCCGATCCCCATCTCTAATCTTCACTGTATCCGATCCCCATCTCTAATCTTCACTGTCTCCGATCCCCATCTCTAATCTTCACTGTCTCCGATCCCCATCTCTAATCTTCACTGTCTCCGATCCCCATCTCTAATCTTCACTGTCTCCGATCCCCATCTCTAATCTTCACTGTCTCCGATCCCCATCTCTAATCTTCACTGTCTCCGATCCCCATCTCTAATCTTCACTGTCTCCGATCCCCATCTCTAATCTTTCACTGTCTCCGATCCCCATCTCTAATCTTCACTGTCTCCGATCCCCATCTCTAATCTTCACTGTCTCCGATCCCCATCTCTAATCTTCACTGTCTCCGATCCCCATCTCTAATCTTCACTGTCTCCGATCCCATCTCTAATCTTCACTGTCTCCGATCCCCATCTCTAATCTTCACTGTCTCCGATCCCCATCTCTAATCTTCACTGTCTCCGATCCCCATCTCTAATCTTCACTGTCTCCGATCCCCATCTCTAATCTTCACTGTCTCCGATCCCCATCTCTAATCTTCACTGTCTCCGATCCCCATCTCTAATCTTCACTGTCTCCGATCCCCATCTCTAATCTTCACTGTCTCCGATCCCCATCTCTAATCTTCACTGTCTCCGATCCCCATCTCTAATCTTCACTGTCTCCGATCCCCATCTCTAATCTTTCACTGTCTCCGATCCCCATCTCTAATCTTCACTGTCTCCGATCCCCATCTCTAATCTTCACTGTCTCCGATCCCCATCTCTAATCTTCACTGTCTCCGATCCCCATCTCTAATCTTCACTGTCTCCGATCCCCATCTCTAATCTTCACTGTCTCCGATCCCCATCTCTAATCTTCACTGTCTCCGATCCCCATCTCTAATCTTCACTGTCTCCGATCCCCATCTCTAATCTTCACTGTCTCCGATCCCCATCTCTAATCTTCACTGTCTCCGATCCCCATCTCTAATCTTCACTGTATCCGATCCCCATCTCTAATCTTCACTGTCTCCGATCCCCATCTCTAATCTTCACTGTCTCCGATCCCCATCTCTAATCTTCACTGTCTCCGATCCCCATCTCTAATCTTCACTGTCTCCGATCCCCATCTCTAATCTTCACTGTCTCCGATCCCCATCTCTAATCTTCACTGTCTCCGATCCCCATCTCTAATCTTCACTGTCTCCGATCCCCATCTCTAATCTTCACTGTCTCCGATCCCCATCTCTAATCTTTCACTGTCTCCGATCCCCATCTCTAATCTTCACTGTCTCCGATCCCCATCTCTAATCTTCACTGTATCCGATCCCCATCTCTAATCTTCACTGTCTCCGATCCCCATCTCTAATCTTCACTGTCTCCGATCCCCATCTCTAATCTTTCACTGTCTCCGATCCCCATCTCTAATCTTCACTGTCTCCGATCCCCATCTCTAATCTTCACTGTCTCCGATCCCCATCTCTAATCTTCACTGTCTCCGATCCCCATCTCTAATCTTCACTGTCTCCGATCCCCATCTCTAATCTTCACTGTCTCCGATCCCCATCTCTAATCTTCACTGTCTCCGATCCCCATCTCTAATCTTCACTGTCTCCGATCCCCATCTCTAATCTTCACTGTCTCCGATCCCCATCTCTAATCTTCACTGTCTCCGATCCCCATCTCTAATCTTCACTGTATCCGATCCCCATCTCTAATCTTCACTGTCTCCGATCCCCATCTCTAATCTTCACTGTCTCCGATCCCCATCTCTAATCTTCACTGTCTCCGATCCCCATCTCTAATCTTCACTGTCTCCGATCCCCATCTCTAATCTTCACTGTCTCCGATCCCCATCTCTAATCTTCACTGTCTCCGATCCCCATCTCTAATCTTCACTGTCTCCGATCCCCATCTCTAATCTTTCACTGTCTCCGATCCCCATCTCTAATCTTCACTGTCTCCGATCCCCATCTCTAATCTTCACTGTCTCCGATCCCCATCTCTAATCTTCACTGTCTCCGATCCCCATCTCTAATCTTCACTGTCTCCGATCCCCATCTCTAATCTTCACTGTCTCCGATCCCCATCTCTAATCTTCACTGTCTCCGATCCCCATCTCTAATCTTCACTGTCTCCGATCCCCATCTCTAATCTTTCACTGTCTCCGATCCCCATCTCTAATCTTCACTGTCTCCGATCCCCATCTCTAATCTTCACTGTCTCCGATCCCCATCTCTAATCTTCACTGTCTCCGATCCCCATCTCTAATCTTCACTGTCTCCGATCCCCATCTCTAATCTTCACTGTCTCCGATCCCCATCTCTAATCTTCACTGTCTCCGATCCCCATCTCTAATCTTCACTGTCTCCGATCCCCATCTCTAATCTTCACTGTCTCCGATCCCATCTCTAATCTTCACTGTCTCCGATCCCCATCTCTAATCTTCACTGTCTCCGATCCCCATCTCTAATCTTCACTGTCTCCGATCCCCATCTCTAATCTTTCACTGTCTCCGATCCCCATCTCTAATCTTCACTGTCTCCGATCCCCATCTCTAATCTTCACTGTCTCCGATCCCCATCTCTAATCTTCACTGTCTCCGATCCCCATCTCTAATCTTCACTGTCTCCGATCCCCATCTCTAATCTTCACTGTCTCCGATCCCCATCTCTAATCTTCACTGTCTCCGATCCCCATCTCTAATCTTCACTGTCTCCGATCCCCATCTCTAATCTTCACTGTCTCCGATCCCCATCTCTAATCTTCACTGTCTCCGATCCCCATCTCTAATCTTCACTGTCTCCGATCCCCATCTCTAATCTTCACTGTCTCCGATCCCCATCTCTAATCTTTCACTGTCTCCGATCCCCATCTCTAATCTTCACTGTCTCCGATCCCCATCTCTAATCTTCACTGTCTCCGATCCCCATCTCTAATCTTCACTGTCTCCGATCCCCATCTCTAATCTTCACTGTCTCCGATCCCCATCTCTAATCTTCACTGTCTCCGATCCCCATCTCTAATCTTCACTGTCTCCGATCCCCATCTCTAATCTTCACTGTCTCCGATCCCCATCTCTAATCTTCACTGTCTCCGATCCCCATCTCTAATCTTCACTGTCTCCGATCCCCATCTCTAATCTTCACTGTCTCCGATCCCCATCTCTAATCTTCACTGTCTCCGATCCCCATCTCTAATCTTCACTGTATCCGATCCCCATCTCTAATCTTCACTGTCTCCGATCCCCATCTCTAATCTTCACTGTCTCCGATCCCCATCTCTAATCTTCACTGTCTCCGATCCCCATCTCTAATCTTCACTGTCTCCGATCCCCATCTCTAATCTTCACTGTCTCCGATCCCCATCTCTAATCTTCACTGTCTCCGATCCCCATCTCTAATCTTCACTGTCTCCGATCCCCATCTCTAATCTTCACTGTCTCCGATCCCCATCTCTAATCTTCACTGTCTCCGATCCCCATCTCTAATCTTCACTGTCTCCGATCCCCATCTCTAATCTTCACTGTCTCCGATCCCCATCTCTAATCTTCACTGTCTCCGATCCCCATCTCTAATCTTCACTGTCTCCGATCCCCATCTCTAATCTTCACTGTCTCCGATCCCCATCTCTAATCTTCACTGTCTCCGATCCCCATCTCTAATCTTCACTGTCTCCGATCCCCATCTCTAATCTTCACTGTCTCCGATCCCCATCTCTAATCTTCACTGTCTCCGATCCCCATCTCTAATCTTCACTGTCTCCGATCCCCATCTCTAATCTTCACTGTCTCCGATCCCCATCTCTAATCTTCACTGTCTCCGATCCCCATCTCTAATCTTCACTGTCTCCGATCCCCATCTCTAATCTTCACTGTCTCCGATCCCCATCTCTAATCTTCACTGTCTCCGATCCCCATCTCTAATCTTCACTGTCTCCGATCCCCATCTCTAATCTTTCACTGTCTCCGATCCCCATCTCTAATCTTCACTGTCTCCGATCCCCATCTCTAATCTTCACTGTCTCCGATCCCCATCTCTAATCTTCACTGTCTCCGATCCCCATCTCTAATCTTCACTGTCTCCGATCCCCATCTCTAATCTTCACTGTCTCCGATCCCCATCTCTAATCTTCACTGTATCCGATCCCCATCTCTAATCTTCACTGTCTCGATCCCCATCTCTAATCTTCACTGTCTCCGATCCCCATCTCTAATCTTCACTGTCTCCGATCCCCATCTCTAATCTTCACTGTCTCCGATCCCCATCTCTAATCTTCACTGTCTCCGATCCCCATCTCTAATCTTCACTGTCTCCGATCCCCATCTCTAATCTTCACTGTCTCCGATCCCCATCTCTAATCTTCACTGTCTCCGATCCCCATCTCTAATCTTCACTGTCTCCGATCCCCATCTCTAATCTTCACTGTATCCGATCCCCATCTCTAATCTTCACTGTCTCCGATCCCCATCTCTAATCTTTCACTGTCTCCGATCCCCATCTCTAATCTTCACTGTCTCCGATCCCCATCTCTAATCTTCACTGTCTCCGATCCCCATCTCTAATCTTCACTGTCTCCGATCCCCATCTCTAATCTTCACTGTCTCCGATCCCCATCTCTAATCTTCACTGTCTCCGATCCCCATCTCTAATCTTCACTGTCTCCGATCCCCATCTCTAATCTTCACTGTCTCCGATCCCCATCTCTAATCTTCACTGTCTCCGATCCCCATCTCTAATCTTCACTGTCTCCGATCCCCATCTCTAATCTTCACTGTCTCCGATCCCCATCTCTAATCTTCACTGTCTCCGATCCCCATCTCTAATCTTCACTGTCTCCGATCCCCATCTCTAATCTTCACTGTCTCCGATCCCCATCTCTAATCTTCACTGTCTCCGATCCCCATCTCTAATCTTCACTGTCTCCGATCCCCATCTCTAATCTTCACTGTCTCCGATCCCCATCTCTAATCTTCACTGTCTCCGATCCCCATCTCTAATCTTCACTGTCTCCGATCCCCATCTCTAATCTTCACTGTCTCCGATCCCCATCTCTAATCTTCACTGTATCCGATCCCCATCTCTAATCTTCACTGTCTCCGATCCCCATCTCTAATCTTCACTGTCTCCGATCCCCATCTCTAATCTTCACTGTCTCCGATCCCCATCTCTAATCTTCACTGTCTCCGATCCCCATCTCTAATCTTCACTGTCTCCGATCCCCATCTCTAATCTTCACTGTCTCCGATCCCCATCTCTAATCTTCACTGTCTCCGATCCCCATCTCTAATCTTCACTGTATCCGATCCCCATCTCTAATCTTCACTGTCTCCGATCCCCATCTCTAATCTTCACTGTCTCCGATCCCCATCTCTAATCTTCACTGTCTCCGATCCCCATCTCTAATCTTCACTGTCTCCGATCCCCATCTCTAATCTTCACTGTCTCCGATCCCCATCTCTAATCTTTCACTGTCTCCGATCCCCATCTCTAATCTTCACTGTCTCCGATCCCCATCTCTAATCTTCACTGTCTCCGATCCCCATCTCTAATCTTCACTGTCTCCGATCCCCATCTCTAATCTTCACTGTATCCGATCCCCATCTCTAATCTTCACTGTCTCCGATCCCCATCTCTAATCTTCACTGTCTCCGATCCCCATCTCTAATCTTCACTGTCTCCGATCCCCATCTCTAATCTTCACTGTCTCCGATCCCCATCTCTAATCTTTCACTGTCTCCGATCCCCATCTCTAATCTTCACTGTCTCCGATCCCCATCTCTAATCTTCACTGTCTCCGATCCCCATCTCTAATCTTCACTGTCTCCGATCCCCATCTCTAATCTTCACTGTCTCCGATCCCCATCTCTAATCTTCACTGTATCCAATCCCCATCTCTAATCTTCACTGTCTCCGATCCCATCTCTAATCTTCACTGTCTCCGATCCCCATCTCTAATCTTCACTGTCTCCGATCCCCATCTCTAATCTTCACTGTATCCGATCCCCATCTCTAATCTTTCACTGTCTCCGATCCCCATCTCTAATCTTCACTGTCTCCGATCCCCATCTCTAATCTTCACTGTCTCCGATCCCCATCTCTAATCTTCACTGTCTCCGATCCCCATCTCTAATCTTCACTGTCTCCGATCCCCATCTCTAATCTTCACTGTCTCCGATCCCCATCTCTAATCTTCACTGTCTCCGATCCCCATCTCTAATCTTCACTGTCTCCGATCCCCATCTCTAATCTTCACTGTCTCCGATCCCCATCTCTAATCTTCACTGTCTCCGATCCCCATCTCTAATCTTCACTGTCTCCGATCCCCATCTCTAATCTTTCACTGTCTCCGATCCCCATCTCTAATCTTCACTGTCTCCGATCCCCATCTCTAATCTTCACTGTCTCCGATCCCCATCTCTAATCTTCACTGTCTCCGATCCCCATCTCTAATCTTCACTGTCTCCGATCCCCATCTCTAATCTTCACTGTATCCGATCCCCATCTCTAATCTTCACTGTATCCGATCCCCATCTCTAATCTTCACTGTCTCCGATCCCCATCTCTAATCTTCACTGTCTCCGATCCCCATCTCTAATCTTCACTGTATCCGATCCCCATCTCTAATCTTCACTGTCTCCGATCCCCATCTCTAATCTTCACTGTCTCCGATCCCCATCTCTAATCTTCACTGTCTCCGATCCCCATCTCTAATCTTCACTGTCTCCGATCCCCATCTCTAATCTTCACTGTCTCCGATCCCCATCTCTAATCTTCACTGTCTCCGATCCCCATCTCTAATCTTCACTGTCTCCGATCCCCATCTCTAATCTTCACTGTCTCCGATCCCCATCTCTAATCTTCACTGTCTCCGATCCCCATCTCTAATCTTCACTGTATCCGATCCCCATCTCTAATCTTCACTGTCTCCGATCCCCATCTCTAATCTTCACTGTCTCCGATCCCCATCTCTAATCTTCACTGTCTCCAATCCCCATCTCTAATCTTCACTGTCTCCGATCCCCATCTCTAATCTTCACTGTCTCCGATCCCCATCTCTAATCTTCACTGTCTCCGATCCCCATCTCTAATCTTCACTGTCTCCGATCCCCATCTCTAATCTTCACTGTCTCCGATCCCCATCTCTAATCTTCACTGTCTCCGATCCCCATCTCTAATCTTCACTGTCTCCGATCCCCATCTCTAATCTTCACTGTCTCCGATCCCCATCTCTAATCTTCACTGTCTCCGATCCCCATCTCTAATCTTCACTGTCTCCGATCCCCATCTCTAATCTTCACTGTCTCCGATCCCCATCTCTAATCTTCACTGTCTCCGATCCCCATCTCTAATCTTCACTGTCTCCGATCCCCATCTCTAATCTTCACTGTCTCCGATCCCCATCTCTAATCTTCACTGTCTCCGATCCCCATCTCTAATCTTCACTGTCTCCGATCCCCATCTCTAATCTTCACTGTCTCCGATCCCCATCTCTAATCTTCACTGTCTCCGATCCCCATCTCTAATCTTCACTGTCTCCGATCCCCATCTCTAATCTTCACTGTCTCCGATCCCCATCTCTAATCTTCACTGTCTCCGATCCCCATCTCTAATCTTCACTGTCTCCGATCCCCATCTCTAATCTTCACTGTCTCCGATCCCCATCTCTAATCTTCACTGTCTCCGATCCCCATCTCTAATCTTCACTGTCTCCGATCCCCATCTCTAATCTTCACTGTCTCCGATCCCCATCTCTAATCTTCACTGTCTCCGATCCCCATCTCTAATCTTCACTGTCTCCGATCCCCATCTCTAATCTTCACTGTCTCCGATCCCCATCTCTAATCTTCACTGTCTCCGATCCCCATCTCTAATCTTCACTGTCTCCGATCCCCATCTCTAATCTTCACTGTCTCCGATCCCCATCTCTAATCTTCACTGTCTCCGATCCCCATCTCTAATCTTCACTGTCTCCGATCCCCATCTCTAATCTTCACTGTCTCCGATCCCCATCTCTAATCTTCACTGTCTCCGATCCCCATCTCTAATCTTCACTGTATCCGATCCCCATCTCTAATCTTCACTGTCTCCGATCCCCATCTCTAATCTTCACTGTCTCCGATCCCCATCTCTAATCTTCACTGTCTCCGATCCCCATCTCTAATCTTCACTGTCTCCGATCCCCATCTCTAATCTTCACTGTCTCCGATCCCCATCTCTAATCTTCACTGTCTCCGATCCCCATCTCTAATCTTCACTGTCTCCGATCCCCATCTCTAATCTTCACTGTCTCCGATCCCCATCTCTAATCTTCACTGTCTCCGATCCCCATCTCTAATCTTCACTGTCTCCGATCCCCATCTCTAATCTTCACTGTCTCCGATCCCCATCTCTAATCTTCACTGTCTCCGATCCCCATCTCTAATCTTCACTGTCTCCGATCCCCATCTCTAATCTTCACTGTCTCCGATCCCCATCTCTAATCTTCACTGTCTCCGATCCCCATCTCTAATCTTCACTGTCTCCGATCCCCATCTCTAATCTTCACTGTCTCCGATCCCCATCTCTAATCTTCACTGTCTCCGATCCCCATCTCTAATCTTCACTGTCTCCGATCCCCATCTCTAATCTTCACTGTCTCCGATCCCCATCTCTAATCTTTCACTGTCTCCGATCCCCATCTCTAATCTTCACTGTCTCCGATCCCCATCTCTAATCTTCACTGTCTCCGATCCCCATCTCTAATCTTCACTGTCTCCGATCCCCATCTCTAATCTTCACTGTATCCGATCCCCATCTCTAATCTTCACTGTCTCCGATCCCCATCTCTAATCTTCACTGTCTCCGATCCCCATCTCTAATCTTCACTGTCTCCGATCCCCATCTCTAATCTTCACTGTCTCCGATCCCCATCTCTAATCTTCACTGTCTCCGATCCCCATCTCTAATCTTCACTGTCTCCGATCCCCATCTCTAATCTTCACTGTCTCCGATCCCCATCTCTAATCTTCACTGTCTCCGATCCCCATCTCTAATCTTCACTGTCTCCGATCCCCATCTCTAATCTTTCACTGTCTCCGATCCCCATCTCTAATCTTCACTGTCTCCGATCCCCATCTCTAATCTTCACTGTCTCCGATCCCCATCTCTAATCTTCACTGTCTCCGATCCCCATCTCTAATCTTCACTGTCTCCGATCCCCATCTCTAATCTTCACTGTCTCCGATCCCCATCTCTAATCTTCACTGTCTCCGATCCCCATCTCTAATCTTCACTGTCTCCGATCCCCATCTCTAATCTTCACTGTCTCCGATCCCCATCTCTAATCTTCACTGTCTCCGATCCCCATCTCTAATCTTCACTGTCTCCGATCCCCATCTCTAATCTTCACTGTCTCCGATCCCCATCTCTAATCTTCACTGTCTCCGATCCCCATCTCTAATCTTCACTGTCTCCGATCCCCATCTCTAATCTTCACTGTCTCCGATCCCCATCTCTAATCTTCACTGTCTCCGATCCCCATCTCTAATCTTCACTGTCTCCGATCCCCATCTCTAATCTTCACTGTCTCCGATCCCCATCTCTAATCTTCACTGTCTCCGATCCCCATCTCTAATCTTCACTGTCTCCGATCCCCATCTCTAATCTTCACTGTCTCCGATCCCCATCTCTAATCTTCACTGTCTCCGATCCCCATCTCTAATCTTCACTGTCTCCGATCCCCATCTCTAATCTTCACTGTCTCCGATCCCCATCTCTAATCTTCACTGTCTCCGATCCCCATCTCTAATCTTCACTGTCTCCGATCCCCATCTCTAATCTTCACTGTCTCCGATCCCCATCTCTAATCTTCACTGTCTCCGATCCCCATCTCTAATCTTCACTGTCTCCGATCCCCATCTCTAATCTTCACTGTCTCCGATCCCCATCTCTAATCTTCACTGTCTCCGATCCCCATCTCTAATCTTCACTGTCTCCGATCCCCATCTCTAATCTTCACTGTCTCCGATCCCCATCTCTAATCTTCACTGTCTCCGATCCCCATCTCTAATCTTCACTGTCTCCGATCCCCATCTCTAATCTTCACTGTCTCCGATCCCCATCTCTAATCTTCACTGTCTCCGATCCCCATCTCTAATCTTCACTGTCTCCGATCCCCATCTCTAATCTTCACTGTCTCCGATCCCCATCTCTAATCTTCACTGTATCCGATCCCCATCTCTAATCTTCACTGTCTCCGATCCCCATCTCTAATCTTCACTGTCTCCGATCCCCATCTCTAATCTTCACTGTCTCCGATCCCCATCTCTAATCTTCACTGTCTCCGATCCCCATCTCTAATCTTCACTGTCTCCGATCCCCATCTCTAATCTTCACTGTCTCCGATCCCCATCTCTAATCTTCACTGTCTCCGATCCCCATCTCTAATCTTCACTGTCTCCGATCCCCATCTCTAATCTTCACTGTCTCCGATCCCCATCTCTAATCTTCACTGTCTCCGATCCCCATCTCTAATCTTCACTGTCTCCGATCCCCATCTCTAATCTTCACTGTCTCCGATCCCCATCTCTAATCTTCACTGTCTCCGATCCCCATCTCTAATCTTCACTGTCTCCGATCCCCATCTCTAATCTTCACTGTCTCCGATCCCCATCTCTAATCTTCACTGTCTCCGATCCCCATCTCTAATCTTCACTGTCTCCGATCCCCATCTCTAATCTTCACTGTCTCCGATCCCCATCTCTAATCTTCACTGTATCCGATCCCCATCTCTAATCTTCACTGTCTCCGATCCCCATCTCTAATCTTCACTGTCTCCGATCCCCATCTCTAATCTTCACTGTCTCCGATCCCCATCTCTAATCTTCACTGTCTCCGATCCCCATCTCTAATCTTCACTGTCTCCGATCCCCATCTCTAATCTTCACTGTCTCCGATCCCCATCTCTAATCTTCACTGTCTCCGATCCCCATCTCTAATCTTCACTGTATCCGATCCCCATCTCTAATCTTCACTGTCTCCGATCCCCATCTCTAATCTTCACTGTCTCCGATCCCCATCTCTAATCTTCACTGTCTCCGATCCCCATCTCTAATCTTCACTGTCTCCGATCCCCATCTCTAATCTTCACTGTCTCCGATCCCCATCTCTAATCTTCACTGTCTCCGATCCCCATCTCTAATCTTCACTGTCTCCGATCCCCATCTCTAATCTTCACTGTCTCCGATCCCCATCTCTAATCTTTCACTGTCTCCGATCCCCATCTCTAATCTTCACTGTCTCCGATCCCCATCTCTAATCTTCACTGTCTCCGATCCCCATCTCTAATCTTCACTGTCTCCGATCCCCATCTCTAATCTTCACTGTCTCCGATCCCCATCTCTAATCTTCACTGTCTCCGATCCCCATCTCTAATCTTCACTGTCTCCGATCCCCATCTCTAATCTTCACTGTCTCCGATCCCCATCTCTAATCTTCACTGTCTCCGATCCCCATCTCTAATCTTCACTGTCTCCGATCCCCATCTCTAATCTTCACTGTCTCCGATCCCCATCTCTAATCTTCACTGTCTCCGATCCCCATCTCTAATCTTCACTGTCTCCGATCCCCATCTCTAATCTTCACTGTCTCCGATCCCCATCTCTAATCTTCACTGTCTCCGATCCCCATCTCTAATCTTCACTGTCTCCGATCCCCATCTCTAATCTTCACTGTCTCCGATCCCCATCTCTAATCTTCACTGTCTCCGATCCCCATCTCTAATCTTCACTGTCTCCGATCCCCATCTCTAATCTTCACTGTCTCCGATCCCCATCTCTAATCTTCACTGTCTCCGATCCCCATCTCTAATCTTCACTGTCTCCGATCCCCATCTCTAATCTTCACTGTCTCTGATCCCCATCTCTAATCTTCACTGTCTCCGATCCCCATCTCTAATCTTCACTGTATCCGATCCCCATCTCTAATCTTCACTGTCTCCGATCCCCATCTCTAATCTTCACTGTCTCCGATCCCCATCTCTAATCTTCACTGTCTCCGATCCCCATCTCTAATCTTCACTGTCTCCGATCCCCATCTCTAATCTTCACTGTCTCCGATCCCCATCTCTAATCTTCACTGTCTCCGATCCCCATCTCTAATCTTCACTGTATCCAATCCCCATCTCTAATCTTCACTGTCTCCGATCCCCATCTCTAATCTTCACTGTCTCCGATCCCCATCTCTAATCTTCACTGTATCCGATCCCCATCTCTAATCTTCACTGTCTCCGATCCCCATCTCTAATCTTCACTGTCTCCGATCCCCATCTCTAATCTTCACTGTCTCCGATCCCCATCTCTAATCTTCACTGTCTCCGATCCCCATCTCTAATCTTTCACTGTCTCCGATCCCCATCTCTAATCTTCACTGTCTCCGATCCCCATCTCTAATCTTCACTGTCTCCGATCCCCATCTCTAATCTTCACTGTATCCGATCCCCATCTCTAATCTTCACTGTATCCGATCCCCATCTCTAATCTTCACTGTCTCCGATCCCCATCTCTAATCTTCACTGTCTCCGATCCCCATCTCTAATCTTCACTGTCTCCGATCCCCATCTCTAATCTTCACTGTCTCCGATCCCCATCTCTAATCTTCACTGTCTCCGATCCCCATCTCTAATCTTCACTGTCTCCGATCCCCATCTCTAATCTTCACTGTCTCCGATCCCCATCTCTAATCTTCACTGTCTCCGATCCCCATCTCTAATCTTCACTGTCTCCGATCCCCATCTCTAATCTTCACTGTCTCCGATCCCCATCTCTAATCTTCACTGTCTCCGATCCCCATCTCTAATCTTTCACTGTCTCCGATCCCCATCTCTAATCTTCACTGTCTCCGATCCCCATCTCTAATCTTCACTGTCTCCGATCCCCATCTCTAATCTTCACTGTCTCCGATCCCCATCTCTAATCTTCACTGTCTCCGATCCCATCTCTAATCTTCACTGTCTCCGATCCCCATCTCTAATCTTCACTGTCTCCGATCCCCATCTCTAATCTTCACTGTCTCCGATCCCCATCTCTAATCTTCACTGTCTCCGATCCCCATCTCTAATCTTCACTGTCTCCGATCCCCATCTCTAATCTTCACTGTATCCGATCCCCATCTCTAATCTTCACTGTATCCGATCCCCATCTCTAATCTTCACTGTCTCCGATCCCCATCTCTAATCTTCACTGTCTCCGATCCCCATCTCTAATCTTCACTGTCTCCGATCCCCATCTCTAATCTTCACTGTCTCCGATCCCCATCTCTAATCTTCACTGTCTCCGATCCCCATCTCTAATCTTCACTGTATCCGATCCCCATCTCTAATCTTCACTGTCTCCGATCCCCATCTCTAATCTTCACTGTCTCCGATCCCCATCTCTAATCTTCACTGTATCCGATCCCCATCTCTAATCTTCACTGTCTCCGATCCCCATCTCTAATCTTCACTGTCTCCGATCCCCATCTCTAATCTTCACTGTCTCCGATCCCCATCTCTAATCTTCACTGTCTCCGATCCCCATCTCTAATCTTCACTGTCTCCGATCCCCATCTCTAATCTTCACTGTCTCCGATCCCCATCTCTAATCTTCACTGTCTCCGATCCCCATCTCTAATCTTCACTGTCTCCGATCCCCATCTCTAATCTTCACTGTCTCCGATCCCCATCTCTAATCTTCACTGTCTCCGATCCCCATCTCTAATCTTCACTGTCTCCGATCCCCATCTCTAATCTTCACTGTCTCCGATCCCCATCTCTAATCTTCACTGTCTCCGATCCCCATCTCTAATCTTCACTGTCTCCGATCCCCATCTCTAATCTTCACTGTATCCGATCCCCATCTCTAATCTTCACTGTCTCCGATCCCCATCTCTAATCTTCACTGTCTCCGATCCCCATCTCTAATCTTCACTGTATCCGATCCCCATCTCTAATCTTCACTGTCTCCGATCCCCATCTCTAATCTTCACTGTCTCCGATCCCCATCTCTAATCTTCACTGTCTCCGATCCCCATCTCTAATCTTCACTGTCTCCGATCCCCATCTCTAATCTTCACTGTCTCCGATCCCCATCTCTAATCTTCACTGTCTCCGATCCCCATCTCTAATCTTCACTGTCTCCGATCCCCATCTCTAATCTTCACTGTCTCCGATCCCCATCTCTAATCTTCACTGTCTCCGATCCCCATCTCTAATCTTCACTGTCTCCGATCCCCATCTCTAATCTTCACTGTCTCCGATCCCCATCTCTAATCTTCACTGTCTCCGATCCCCATCTCTAATCTTCACTGTCTCCGATCCCCATCTCTAATCTTCACTGTCTCCGATCCCCATCTCTAATCTTCACTGTCTCCGATCCCCATCTCTAATCTTCACTGTCTCCGATCCCCATCTCTAATCTTCACTGTCTCCGATCCCCATCTCTAATCTTCACTGTCTCCGATCCCCATCTCTAATCTTCACTGTCTCCGATCCCCATCTCTAATCTTCACTGTCTCCGATCCCCATCTCTAATCTTCACTGTCTCTGATCCCCATCTCTAATCTTCACTGTCTCCGATCCCCATCTCTAATCTTCACTGTATCCGATCCCCATCTCTAATCTTCACTGTCTCCGATCCCCATCTCTAATCTTCACTGTCTCCGATCCCCATCTCTAATCTTCACTGTCTCCGATCCCCATCTCTAATCTTCACTGTCTCCGATCCCCATCTCTAATCTTCACTGTCTCCGATCCCCATCTCTAATCTTCACTGTCTCCGATCCCCATCTCTAATCTTCACTGTCTCCGATCCCCATCTCTAATCTTCACTGTATCCGATCCCCATCTCTAATCTTCACTGTATCCGATCCCCATCTCTAATCTTCACTGTCTCCGATCCCCATCTCTAATCTTCACTGTCTCCGATCCCCATCTCTAATCTTCACTGTATCCGATCCCCATCTCTAATCTTCACTGTCTCCGATCCCCATCTCTAATCTTCACTGTCTCCGATCCCCATCTCTAATCTTCACTGTATCCGATCCCCATCTCTAATCTTCACTGTCTCCGATCCCCATCTCTCATCTTCACTGTCTCCGATCCCCATCTCTGATCTTCACTTTATCCGATCCCCATCTCTAATAATCACTGTCTCCGATCCCCATCTCTAAACTTCACTGTCACCGATCCCCATCTCTAATCTTCACTGTCTCCGATCCCCATCTCTAATCTTTCACTGTCTCCGATCCCCATCTCTAATCTTTCACTGGCTCCGATCCCGATCTCTAATCTTCACTGTCTCCAATCCCCATCTCTAATCTTCACTGTCTCCGATCCCCATCTCTAATCTTCACTGTATCCGATCCCCATCTCTAATCTTCACTGTATTCGAACCCCATCTCTAATCTTTCACTGTCTCATATCCCCATCTCTAATCTTCACTGTCTCCGATCCCCATCTCTAATCTTTCACTGTCTCCGATCCCCATCTCTAATCTTCACTGTCTCCGATCCCCATCTCTAATCTTCACTGTCTCCGATCCCCATCCCTATTGTTCACTGTCTCCGATCCCCATCTCTAATCTTCACTGTCTCCACTCCCCATCTCTAATATTCAATGTCTCTGAACCCCATCTCTAATCTTCACTGTCTCCGATCCCCATCTCTAATCTTTCACTGTCTCCGATCCCCATCTCTAATCATTCACTGTATCCGATCCCCATCTCTAATCTTCACTGTACCCGATCCCATCTCTAATCTTCACTGTCTCCGATCCACTTCTCTAATCTTACACTGTCCCCGATCCCATCTCTAATCTTCGCTGTCTCCAACCCCCTTCCCTAATCTTCACTGTCTCCGATCACCAGCTCTGATCTTCACTGTATCCGATCCCCATCTCTAATCTTCACTGTATCCGATCCCCAGTCTAATCTTCGCTATCTCCGATCCCCATCTCTAATCTTCACTGTATCCGATCCCCATCTCTGATCTTCACTGTATCCAATCCCCATCTCTAATCTTCACTGTCTCCGATCACCAGCTCTAATCTTCCACTGTCTCCGATACCCATCTCTAATCTTCACTGTATCCGATCCCCATCTCTAATCTTCACTGTCTCCGATCCCCATCTCTAATCTTTCACTGTCTCCGATCCCCATCTCTAATCTTCACTGTATCCAATCCCCATCTCTAATCTTCACTGTCTCCGATCCCCATCTCTAATCTTCACTGTCTCCGATCCCCATCTCTAATCTTCACTGTATCCGATCCCCATCTCTAATCTTCACTGTCTCCGATCCCCATCTCTAATCTTCACTGTCTCCGATCCCCATCTCTAATCTTCACTGTCTCCGATCCCCATCTCTAATCTTTCACTGTCTCCGATCCCCATCTCTAATCTTCACTGTCTCCGATCCCCATCTCTAATCTTTCACTGTCTCCAATCCCCATCTCTAATCTTCACTGTCTCCGATCCCCATCTCTAATCTTCACTGTCTCCGATCCCCATCTCTAATCTTCACTGTCTCCGATCCCCATCTCTAATCTTTCACTGTCTCCGATCCCATCTCTAATCTTCACTGTCTCTGATCCCCATCTCTAATCTTTCACTGTCTCCGATCCCCATCTCTAATCTTCACTGTCTCCGATCCCCATCTCTAATCTTCATTGTATCCGATCCCCATCTCTAATCTTTCACTGTCTCCGATCCCCATCTCTAATCTTCACCGTCTCCGATCCCCATCTCTAATCTTTCACTGTCTCATATACCCATCTCTAATCTTCACTGTCTCCGATACCCATCTCTAATCTTCACTGTATCCAATCTCCATCTCTAATCTTTCACTGTCTCCGATCCCCATCTCTAATCTTCACTGTCTCCGATCCCCATCTCTAATCTTTCACTGTATCCAATCCCCATCTCTAATCTTTCACTGTCTCCGATCCCCATCTCTAATCTTCACCGTCTCCGATCCCCATCTCTAATCTTCACTGTATCCGATCCCCATCTCTAATTTTCACTGTCTCCGATCCCCATCTCTAATCTTTCACTGTATCCAATCCCCATCTCTAATCTTTCACTGTCTCCGATCCCCATCTCTAATCTTCTCCGTCTCCGATCCCAATCTCTAATCTTCAGTGTATCCAATCCCCATCTCTAATCTTTCACTGTCTCCGATCCGCATCTCTAATCTTCACTGTCTCCGATCCCATCTCTAATCCTTCACTGTCTCCGATCCCCATCTCTCATCTTCACCGTCTCCGATCCCCATCTCTAATCTTTCACTGTCTCATATCCCCATCTCTAATCTTCACTGGATCCGATCCCCATTTCTAATCTTCACTGAATCCAATCCCCATCTCTAATCTTCACTGAATCCGATCCCCATCTCTAATTTTCAGTGTATCCAATCCCCATCTCTTATGTTCACTGTATCCGATCCCCATCTCTAATCTTACACAGTCCCCGATCCCCATCTCTAATCTTCACTGTCTCCGACCCCCTTCTCTAATCTTCACTGTCTCCGATCACCAGCTCTGATCTTCACGGTATCCGTTCCCCATCTCTAATCTTCACTGTATCCGATCCCCATCTCTAATCTTCGCTGTCTCCGATCCCCATCTCTAATCTTCACTGTATCCGATCCCCATCTCTGATCTTCACTTTATCCGATCCCCATCTCTAATATTCACTGTCTCCGATCCCCATCTCTAAACTTCACTGTCACCGATCCCCATCTCTAATCTTCACTGTCTCCGATCCCCATCTCTAATCTTTCACTGTCTCCAATCCCCATCTCTAATCTTCACTGTCTCCGATCCCCATCTCTAATCTTCACTGTATCCGATCCCCATCTCTAATCTTCACTGTCTCCGATCCCCATCTCCAATCTTCACCGTCTCCGATCCCCATCTCTAATCTTTCACTGTCTCATATCCCCATCTCTAATCTTCACTGTCTCCGATACCCATCTCTGATCTTTCACTGTATCCAATCCCCATCTCTAATCTTCTCCGTCTCCGATCCCCATCTCTAATCTTCAGTGTATCCAATCCCCATCTCTAATCTTTCACTGTCTCCGATCCGCATCTCTAATCTTCACTGTCTCCGATCCCATCTCTAATCTTCACTGTCTCCGATCCCCATCTCTAATCTTCACCGTCTCCGATCCCCATCTCTAATCTTTCACTGTCTCATATCCCCATCTCTAATCTTCACTGGATCCGATCCCCATTTCTAATCTTCACTGAATCCAATCCCCATCTCTAATCTTCACTGAATCCGATCCCCATCTCTAATTTTCAGTGTATCCAATCCCCATCTCTTATGTTCACTGTATCCGATCCCCATCTCTGATCTTCACTTTATCCGATCCCCATCTCTAATATTCACTGTCTCCGATCCCCATCTCTAAACTTCACTGTCACCGATCCCCATCTCTAATCTTCACTGTCTCCGATCCCCATCTCTAATCTTTCACTGTCTCCGATCCCCATCTCTAATCTTTCACTGGCTCCGATCCCGATCTCTAATCTTTCACTGTCTCCAATCCCCATCTCTAATCTTCACTGTCTCCGATCCCCATCTCTAATCTTCACTGTATCCGATCCCCATCTCTAATCTTCACTGTCTCCGATCCCCATCTCTAATCTTTCACTGTCTCCGATCCCCATCTCTAATCTTCACTGTCTCCGATCCCCATCTCTAATCTTCACTGATCCGATCCCCATCTCTAATCTTCACTGTATCCATGCCCCATCTCTAATCTTTCACTGTCTCCGATTTCCATTTCTAATCTTCACTGTCTCCGATCCCCATCTCTAATCTTTCACTGTCTCCGATCCCCATCTCTAATTTTCACTGTCTCCGATCCCCATCTCTAATCTTTCACAGTCTCCGATCCCCATCTCTAATCTTCACTGTCTCCGATCCCCATCCCTATTGTTCACTGTCTCCGATCTCCATCTCTAAACTTTCACTGTGTCCGAGCCCCATCTCTAATATTCACTGTCTCCGATCCCCATCTCTGATCTTCACTGTCTCCGATCCCCATCTCTGATCTTCACTTTATCCGATCCCCATCTCTAATATTCACTGTCTCCGATCCCCATCTCTAAACTTCACTGTCACCGATCCCCATCTCTAATCTTCACCGTCTCCGATCCCCATCTCTAATCTTTCACTGTCTCCGATCCGCATCTCTAATCTTTCACTGGCTCCGATCCCGATCTCTAATCTTTCACTGTCTCCAATCCCCATCTCTAATCTTCACTGTCTCCGATCCCCATCTCTAATCTTCACTGTATCCGATCCCCATCTCTAATCTTCACTGTATTCGAACCCCATCTCTAATCTTTCACTGTCTCATATCCCCATCTCTAATCTTCACTGTCTCCGATCCCCATCTCTAATCTTTCACTGTCTCCGATCCCCATCTCTAATCTTCACTGTCTCCGATCCCCATCTCTAATCTTCACTGTATCCGATCCCCATCTCTGATCTTCACTGTATCCAATCCCCATCTCTAATCTTCACTGTCTCCGATCCCCATCTCTAATCTTTCACTGTCTCCGATACCCATCTCTAATCTTCACTGTATCCGATCCCCATCTCTAATCTTCACTGTCTCCGATCCCCATCTCTAATTTTAATTGTCTCCGATCCCCATCTCTAATCTTCACTGTATCCAATCCCCATCTCTAATCTTCACTGACTCCGATCCCCATCTCTCATCTTCACTGTCTCCGATCCCATCTATAAACTTCACTGTCACCGATCCCCATCTCTAATCTTCACTGTCTCCGATCCCCATCTCTAATCTTTCACTGTCTCCGATCCCCATCTCTAATCTTTCACTGGCTCCGATCCCGATCTCTAATCTTTCACTGTCTCCAATCCCCATCTCTAATCTTCACTGTCTCCGATCCCCATCTCTAATCTTCACTGTATCCGATCCCCATCTCTAATCTTCACTGTATTCGAACCCCATCTCTAATCTTTCACTGTCTCATATCCCCATCTCTAATCTTCACTGTCTCCGATCCCCATCTCTAATCTTTCACTGTCTCCGATCCCCATCTCTAATCTTCACTGTCTCCGATCCCCATCTCTAATCTTCACTGGATCCGATCCCCATCTCTAATCTTCACTTTATCCATGCCCCATCTCTAATCTTTCACTGTCTCCGATTCCCATTTTTAATCTTCACTGTCTCCGATCCCCATCTCTAATCTTCATTGTCTCTGATCCCCATCTCTAATCTTCACTTTATCCAATCCCCATCTCTAATCTTTCACTGTCTCATATCCCCATCTCTAATCTTCACTGTCTCCGATCCCCATCTCTAATCTTTCACAGTCTCCGATCCCCATCTCTAATCTTCACTGTCTCCGATCCCCATCCCTATTGTTCACTGTCTCCGATCCCCATCTCTAAACTTTCACTGTGTCCGAGCCCCATCTCTAATATTCACTGTCTCCGATCCCCATCTCTGATCTTCACTGTCTCCGATCCCCATCTCTGATCTTCACTTTATCCGATCCCCATCTCTAATATTCACTGTCTCCGATCCCCATCTCTAAACTTCACTGTCACCGATCCCCATCTCTAATCTTCACTGTCTCCGATCCCCATCTCTAATCTTTCACTGTCTCCGATCCCCATCTCTAATCTTTCACTGGCTCCGATCCCGATCTCTAATCTTTCACTGTCTCCAATCCCCATCTCTAATCTTCACTGTCTCCGATCCCCATCTCTAATCTTCACTGTATCCGATCCCCATCTCTAATCTTCACTGTATTCGAACCCCATCTCTAATCTTTCACTGTCTCATATCCCCATCTCTAATCTTCACTGTCTCCGATCCCCATCTCTAATCTTTCACTGTCTCCGATCCCCATCTCTAATCTTCACTGTCTCCGATCCCCATCTCTAATCTTCACTGTCTCCGATCCCCATCCCTATTGTTCACTGTCTCCGATCCCCATCTCTAATCTTCACTGTCTCCACTCCCCATCTCTAATATTCAATGTCTCTGAACCCCATCTCTAATCTTCACTGTCTCCGATCCCCATCTCTAATCTTTCACTGTCTCCGATCCCCATCTCTAATCATTCACTGTATCCGATCCCCATCTCTAATCTTCACTGTACCCGATCCCATCTCTAATCTTCACTGTCTCCGATCCACTTCTCTAATCTTACACTGTCCCCGATCCCATCTCTAATCTTCGCTGTCTCCAACCCCCTTCCCTAATCTTCACTGTCTCCGATCACCAGCTCTGATCTTCACTGTATCCGATCCCCATCTCTAATCTTCACTGTATCCGATCCCCAGTCTAATCTTCGCTATCTCCGATCCCCATCGCTAATCTTCACTGTATCCGATCCCCATCTCTGATCTTCACTGTATCCAATCCCCATCTCTAATCTTCACTGTCTCCGATCACCAGCTCTAATCTTCCACTGTCTCCGATACCCATCTCTAATCTTCACTGTATCCGATCCCCATCTCTAATCTTCACTGTCTCCGATCCCCATCTCTAATTTTAATTGTCTCCGATCCCCATCTCTAATCTTCACTGTATCCAATCCCCATCTCTAATCTTCACTGACTCCGATCCCCATCTCTGATCTTCACTGTCTCCGATCCCCATCTCTGATCTTCACTTTATCCGATCCCCACCTCTAATATTCACTGTCTCCGATCCCCATCTCTAAACTTCACTGTCACCGATCCCCAGCTCTAATCTTCACTGTCTCCGATCCCCATCTCTAATCTTTCACTGTCTCCGATCCCCATCTCTAATTTTTCAATGTCTCCGATCCCCATCTCTAATCTTTCACTGTCTCCAAGCCCCATCTCTAATCTTCTCTGTCTCCGATCCCCATCTCTAATCTTTCACTGTCTCCGAGCCCCATCTCTAATCTTCACTGTCTCCGATCCCCATCTCTAATCTTTCACTGTCGCCGATCCGCATCTCTAATCTTCACTGTCTCTGATCCCCATCTCTAATCTTTCACTGTCTCCGATCCCCATCTCTAATCTTCACTGTCTCCGATCCCCATCTCTAATCTTCATTGTATCCGATCCCCATCTCTAATCTTTCACTGTCTCCGATCCCCATCTCTAATCTTCACCGTCTCTGATCCCCATCTCTAATCTTTCACTGTCTCATATACCCATCTCTAATCTTCACTGTCTCCGATACCCATCTCTAATCTTTCACTGTATCCAATCCCCATCTCTAATCTTTCACTGTCTCCGATCCCCATCTCCAATCTTCACTGTCTCCGATCCCCATCTCTAATCTTTCACTGTATCCAATCCCCATCTCTAATCTTTCACTGTCTCCGATCCCCATCTCTAATCTTCACCGTCTCCGATCCCCATCTCTAATCTTCATTGTATCCGATCCCCATCTCTAATTTTTCACTGTCTCCGATCCCCATCTCCAATCTTCACCGTCTCCGATCCCCATCTCTAATCTTTCACTGTCTCATATCCCCATCTCTAATCTTCACTGTCTCCGATACCCATCTCTGATCTTTCACTGTATCCAATCCCCATCTCTAATCTTCTCCGTCTCCGATCCCCATCTCTAATCTTCAGTGTATCCAATCCCCATCTCTAATCTTTCACTGTCTCCGATCCGCATCTCTAATCTTCACTGTCTCCGATCCCATCTCTAATCCTTCACTGTCTCCGATCCCCATCTCTCATCTTCACCGTCTCCGATCCCCATCTCTAATCTTTCACTGTCTCATATCCCCATCTCTAATCTTCACTGGATCCGATCCCCATTTCTAATCTTCACTGAATCCAATCCCCATCTCTAATCTTCACTGAATCCGATCCCCATCTCTAATTTTCAGTGTATCCAATCCCCATCTCTTATGTTCACTGTATCCGATCCCCATCTCTAATCTTACACAGTCCCCGATCCCCATCTCTAATCTTCACTGTCTCCGACCCCCTTCTCTAATCTTCACTGTCTCCGATCACCAGCTCTGATCTTCACGGTATCCGTTCCCCATCTCTAATCTTCACTGTATCCGATCCCCATCTCTAATCTTCGCTGTCTCCGATCCCCATCTCTAATCTTCACTGTATCCGATCCCCATCTCTGATCTTCACTTTATCCGATCCCCATCTCTAATATTCACTGTCTCCGATCCCCATCTCTAAACTTCACTGTCACCGATCCCCATCTCTAATCTTCACTGTCTCCGATCCCCATCTCTAATCTTTCACTGTCTCCAATCCCCATCTCTAATCTTCACTGTCTCCGATCCCCATCTCTAATCTTCACTGTATCCGATCCCCATCTCTAATTTTTCACTGTCTCCGATCCCCATCTCCAATCTTCACCGTCTCCGATCCCCATCTCTAATCTTTCACTGTCTCATATCCCCATCTCTAATCTTCACTGTCTCCGATACCCATCTCTGATCTTTCACTGTATCCAATCCCCATCTCTAATCTTCTCCGTCTCCGATCCCCATCTCTAATCTTCAGTGTATCCAATCCCCATCTCTAATCTTTCACTGTCTCCGATCCGCATCTCTAATCTTCACTGTCTCCGATCCCATCTCTAATCTTTCACTGTCTCCGATCCCCATCTCTAATCTTCACCGTCTCCGATCCCCATCTCTAATCTTTCACTGTCTCATATCCCCATCTCTAATCTTCACTGGATCCGATCCCCATTTCTAATCTTCACTGAATCCAATCCCCATCTCTAATCTTCACTGAATCCGATCCCCATCTCTAATTTTCAGTGTATCCAATCCCCATCTCTTATGTTCACTGTATCCGATCCCCATCTCTGATCTTCACTTTATCCGATCCCCATCTCTAATATTCACTGTCTCCGATCCCCATCTCTAAACTTCACTGTCACCGATCCCCATCTCTAATCTTCACTGTCTCCGATCCCCATCTCTAATCTTTCACTGTCTCCGATCCCCATCTCTAATCTTTCACTGGCTCCGATCCCTATCTCTAATCTTTCACTGTCTCCAATCCCCATCTCTAATCTTCACTGTCTCCGATCCCCATCTCTAATCTTCACTGTATCCGATCCCCATCTCTAATCTTCACTGTCTCCGATCCCCATCTCTAATCTTTCACTGTCTCCGATCCCCATCTCTAATCTTCACTGTCTCCGATCCCCATCTCTAATCTTCACTGGATCCGATCCCCATCTCTAATCTTCACTTTATCCATGCCCCATCTCTAATCTTTCACTGTCTCCGATTCCCATTTTTAATCTTCACTGTCTCCGATCCCCATCTCTAATCTTCATTGTCTCTGATCCCCATCTCTAATTTTCACTGTCTCCGATCCCCATCTCTAATCTTTCACAGTCTCCGATCCCCATCTCTAATCTTCACTGTCTCCGATCCCCATCCCTATTGTTCACTGTCTCCGATCTCCATCTCTAAACTTTCACTGTGTCCGAGCCCCATCTCTAATATTCACTGTCTCCGATCCCCATCTCTGATCTTCACTGTCTCCGATCCCCATCTCTGATCTTCACTTTATCCGATCCCCATCTCTAATATTCACTGTCTCCGATCCCCATCTCTAAACTTCACTGTCACCGATCCCCATCTCTAATCTTCACTGTCTCCGATCCCCATCTCTAATCTTTCACTGTCTCCGATCCGCATCTCTAATCTTTCACTGGCTCCGATCCCGATCTCTAATCTTTCACTGTCTCCAATCCCCATCTCTAATCTTCACTGTCTCCGATCCCCATCTCTAATCTTCACTGTATCCGATCCCCATCTCTAATCTTCACTGTATTCGAACCCCATCTCTAATCTTTCACTGTCTCATATCCCCATCTCTAATCTTCACTGTCTCCGATCCCCATCTCTAATCTTTCACTGTCTCCGATCCCCATCTCTAATCTTCACTGTCTCCGATCCCCATCTCTAATCTTCACTGTATCCGATCCCCATCTCTGATCTTCACTGTATCCAATCCCCATCTCTAATCTTCACTGTCTCCGATCCCCATCTCTAATCTTTCACTGTCTCCGATACCCATCTCTAATCTTCACTGTATCCGATCCCCATCTCTAATCTTCACTGTCTCCGATCCCCATCTCTAATTTTAATTGTCTCCGATCCCCATCTCTAATCTTCACTGTATCCAATCCCCATCTCTAATCTTCACTGACTCCGATCCCCATCTCTCATCTTCACTGTCTCCGATTCCCATCTATAAACTTCACTGTCACCGATCCCCATCTCTAATCTTCACTGTCTCCGATCCCCATCTCTAATCTTTCACTGTCTCCGATCCCCATCTCTAATCTTTCACTGGCTCCGATCCCGATCTCTAATCTTTCACTGTCTCCAATCCCCATCTCTAATCTTCACTGTCTCCGATCCCCATCTCTAATCTTCACTGTATCCGATCCCCATCTCTAATCTTCACTGTATTCGAACCCCATCTCTAATCTTTCACTGTCTCATATCCCCATCTCTAATCTTCACTGTCTCCGATCCCCATCTCTAATCTTTCACTGTCTCCGATCCCCATCTCTAATCTTCACTGTCTCCGATCCCCATCTCTAATCTTCACTGGATCCGATCCCCATCTCTAATCTTCACTTTATCCATGCCCCATCTCTAATCTTTCACTGTCTCCGATTCCCATTTTTAATCTTCACTGTCTCCGATCCCCATCTCTAATCTTCATTGTCTCTGATCCCCATCTGTAATCTTCACTTTATCCAATCCCCATCTCTAATCTTTCACTGTCTCATATCCCCATCTCTAATCTTCACTGTCTCCGATCCCCATCTCTAATCTTTCACAGTCTCCGATCCCCATCTCTAATCTTCACTGTCTCCGATCCCCATCCCTATTGTTCACTGTCTCCGATCCCCATCTCTAAACTTTCACTGTGTCCGAGCCCCATCTCTAATATTCACTGTCTCCGATCCCCATCTCTGATCTTCACTGTCTCCGATCCCCATCTCTGATCTTCACTTTATCCGATCCCCATCTCTAATATTCACTGTCTCCGATCCCCATCTCTAAACTTCACTGTCACCGATCCCCATCTCTAATCTTCACTGTCTCCGATCCCCATCTCTAATCTTTCACTGTCTCCGATCCCCATCTCTAATCTTTCACTGGCTCCGATCCCGATCTCTAATCTTTCACTGTCTCCAATCCCCATCTCTGATCTTCACTGTCTCCGATCCCCATCTCTAATCTTCACTGTATCCGATCCCCATCTCTAATCTTCACTGTATTCGAACCCCATCTCTAATCTTTCACTGTCTCATATCCCCATCTCTAATCTTCACTGTCTCCGATCCCCATCTCTAATCTTTCACTGTCTCCGATCCCCATCTCTAATCTTCACTGTACCCGATCCCATCTCTAATCTTCACTGTCTCCGATCCACTTCTCTAATCTTACACTGTCCCCGATCCCATCTCTAATCTTCGCTGTCTCCAACCCCCTTCCCTAATCTTCACTGTCTCCGATCACCAGCTCTGATCTTCACTGTATCCGATCCCCATCTCTAATCTTCACTGTATCCGATCCCCAGTCTAATCTTCGCTATCTCCGATCCCCATCTCTAATCTTCACTGTATCCGATCCCCATCTCTGATCTTCACTGTATCCAATCCCCATCTCTAATCTTCACTGTCTCCGATCCCCATCTCTAATCTTCCACTGTCTCCGATACCCATCTCTAATCTTCACTGTATCCGATCCCCATCTCTAATCTTCACTGTCTCCGATCCCCATCTCTAATTTTAATTGTCTCCGATCCCCATCTCTAATCTTCACTGTATCCAATCCCCATCTCTAATCTTCACTGACTCCGATCCCCATCTCTGATCTTCACTGTCTCCGATCCCCATCTCTGATCTTCACTTTATCCGATCCCCACCTCTAATCTTCACTGTCTCCGATCCCCATCTCTAAACTTCACTGTCACCGATCCCCAGCTCTAATCTTCACTGTCTCCGATCCCCATCTCTAATCTTTCACTGTCTCCGATCCCCATCTCTAATTTTTCAATGTCTCCGATCCCCATCTCTAATCTTTCACTGTCTCCAAGCCCCATCTCTAATCTTCACTGTCTCCGATCCCCATCTCTAATCTTCACTGTCTCCGATCCCCATCTCTAATCTTTCACTGTCTCCGATCCCCATCTCTAATCTTCACTGTCTCCGATCCCCATCTCTAATCTTCACTGTATCCAATCCCCATCTCTAATCTTCACTGTCTCCAATCCCCATCTCTAATCTTTCAATGTCTCCGATCCCCATCTCTAATCTTCACTGTCTCCGATCCCCATCTCTAATCTTCACTGTCTCCGATCCCCATCTCTAATCTTCACTGTCTCCGATCCCCATCTCTAATCTTCACTGTCTCCGATCCCATCTCTAATCTTCACTGTCTCTGATCCCCATCTCTAATCTTTCACTGTCTCCGATCCCCATCTCTAATCTTCACTGTCTCCGATCCCCATCTCTAATCTTCACTGTATCCGATCCCCATCTCTAATCTTTCACTGTCTCCGATCCCCATCTCTAATCTTCACCGTCTCCGATCCCCATCTCTAATCTTTCACTGTCTCATATCCCCATCTCTAATCTTCACTGTCTCCGATACCCATCTCTAATCTTCACTGTATCCAATCCCCATCTCTAATCTTTCACTGTCTCCGATCCCCATCTCTAATCTTCACCGTCTCCGATCCCCATCTCTAATCTTTCACTGTATCCAATCCCCATCTCTAATCTTTCACTGTCTCCGATCCCCATCTCTAATCTTCACCGTCTCCGATCCCCATCTCTAATCTTCATTGTATCCGATCCCCATCTCTAATCTTTCACTGTCTCCGATCCCCATCTCTAATCTTCACCGTCTCCGATCCCCATCTCTAATCTTTCACTGTCTCATATCCCCATCTCTAATCTTCACTGTCTCCGATACCCATCTCTGATCTTTCACTGTATCCAATCCCCATCTCTAATCTTCTCCGTCTCCGATCCCCATCTCTAATCTTCAGTGTATCCAATCCCCATCTCTAATCTTTCACTGTCTCCGATCCGCATCTCTAATCTTCACTGTCTCCGATCCCATCTCTAATCTTTCACTATCTCCGATCCCCATCTCTAATCTTCACCGTCTCCGATCCCCATCTCTAATCTTTCACTGTCTCATATCCCCATCTCTAATCTTCACTGGATCCGATCCCCATTTCTAATCTTCACTGAATCCAATCCCCATCTCTAATCTTCACTGAATCCGATCCCCATCTCTAATTTTCAGTGTATCCAATCCCCATCTCTTATGTTCACTGTATCCGATCCCCATCTCTAATCTTACACAGTCCCCGATCCCCATCTCTAATCTTCACTGTCTCCGACCCCCTTCTCTAATCTTCACTGTCTCCGATCACCAGCTCTGATCTTCACGGTATCCGTTCCCCATCTCTAATCTTCACTGTATCCGATCCCCATCTCTAATCTTCGCTGTCTCCGATCCCCATCTCTAATCTTCACTGTATCCGATCCCCATCTCTGATCTTCACTGTATCCATCCCCATCTCTAATCTTCGCTGTCTCCGATCCCCATCTCTAATCTTCACTGTCTCTGATCACGATCTCTAATCTTTCACTGTCTCTGATCCCCATCTCTAATCTTTAACTGTCTCCGATCCCCATTTCTAATCTTCACTGTCTCCGTTCCCCATCTCTAATTTTAATTGTCTCCGATCCCCATCTCTAATCTTCACTGTGTCCAATCCCCATCTCTAATCTTCACTGACTCCGATCCCCATCTCTGATCTTCACTGTCTCCGATCCCCATCTCTGATCTTCACTTTATCCGATCCCCATCTCTAATTTTCACTGTCTCCGATCCCCATCTCTAAACTTCACTGTCACCGATCCCCATCTCTAATCTTCACTGTCTCCGATCCCCATCTCTAATCTTTCACTGTCTCCGATCCCCATCTCTAATCTTTCACTGGCTCCGATCCCCATCTCTAATCTTTCACTGTCTCCAATCCCCATCTCTAATCTTCACTGTCTCCGATCCCCATCTCTAATCTTCACTGTATCCGATCCCCATCTCTAATCTTCACTGTATTCGAACCCCATCTCTAATCTTTCACTGTCTCATATCCCCATCTCTAATCTTCACTGTCTCCGATCCCCATCTCTAATCTTTCACTGTCTCCGATCCCCATCTCTGATCTTCACTGTCTCCGATCCCCATCTCTAATCTTCACTGGATCCGATCCCCATCTCTAATCTTCAGTTTATCCATGCCCCATCTCTAATCTTTCACTGTCTCCGATTCCCATTTCTAATCTTCACTGTCTCCGATCCCCATCTCTAATCTTCATTATCTCTGATCCCCATCTCTAATCTTCACTTTATCCAATCCCCATCTCTAATCTTTCACTGTCTCATATCCCCATCTCTAATCTGCACTTTCTCCGATCCCCATCTCTAATCTTTCACAGTCTCCGATCCCCATCTCTAATCTTCACTGTCTCCGATCCCCATCTCTAATCTTCATTGTCTCCACTCCCCATCTCTAATATTCAATGTCTCTGAACCCCATCTCTAATCTTCACTGTCTCCGATCCACATCTCTAATCTTTCACTGTCTCCAATTCCCATCTCTAATCTTCACTGTCTCCGATCCCCATCTCTAATCTTCACTGTCTCCGATCCCGATCTGTAATCTTCACTTTATCCGATCCCCATCTCTATTCTTCACTGTCTCCGATCCCCATCTCTAATCTTTCACTCTCTCCGATCCCCATCTCTGATCTTCACTGTATCCGATCCCCATCTCTAATCTTTCACTGTCTCCGATCCCCATCTGTAATCTTCACTGTATCCGATCCCCATCTCTAATCTTTCACTATATCCCATCCCCATCTCTAATCTTCACTGTATCCGATCCCCATCTCTAATCTTCACTGTCTCCGATCCCCATCTGTAATCTTCACTGTATCCGATCCCCATCTCTAATCTTTCACTATATCCGATCCCCATCTCTAATCTTCACTGTCTCCGACCCCATCTCTAATCTTCACTGTATCCGATCTCCATCTCTAATCTTCACTGTCTCCAATCCCCATCTCCAATCTTCACCGTCTCCGATCCCCATCTCTAATCTTTCACTGTGTCCAATCCCCATCTCTAATCTTTCACTGTCTCCGATCCCCATCTCTAATCTTCACCGTCTCCGATCCCCATCTCTAATCTTCATTGTATCCGATCCCCATCTCTAATTTTTCACTGTCTCCGATCCCCATCTCCAATCTTCACCATCTCCGATCCCCATCTCTAATCTTTCACTGTCTCATATCCCCATCTCTAATCTTCACTGTCTCCGATACCCATCTCTGATCTTTCACTGTATCCAATCCCCATCTCTAATCTTCTCCGTCTCCGATCCCCATCTCTAATCTTCAGTGTATCCAATCCCCATCTCTAATCTTTCACTGTCTCCGATCCGCATCTCTAATCTTCACTGTCTCCGATCCCATCTCTAATCTTTCACTGTCTCCGATCCCCATCTCTAATCTTCACCGTCTCCGATCCCCATCTCTAATCTTTCAATGTCTCATATCCCCATCTCTAATCTTCACTGGATCCGATCCCCATTTCTAATCTTCACTGAATCCAATCCCCATCTCTAATCTTCACTGAATCCGATCCCCATCTCTAATTTTCAGTGTATCCAATCCCCATCTCTTATGTTCACTGTATCCGATCCCCATCTCTAATCTTACACAGTCCCCGATCCCCATCTCTAATCTTCACTGTCTCCGACCCCCTTCTCTAATCTTCACTGTCTCCGATCACCAGCTCTGATCTTCACGGTATCCGTTCCCCATCTCTAATCTTCACTGTATCCGATCCCCATCTCTAATCTTCGCTGTCTCCGATCCCCATCTCTAATCTTCACTGTATCCGATCCCCATCTCTGATCTTCACTGTATCCAATCCCCATCTCTAATCTTCGCTGTCTCCGATCCCCATCTCTAATCTTCACTGTCTCTGATCACGATCTCTAATCTTTCACTGTCTCTGATCCCCATCTCTAATCTTTAACTGTCTCCGATCCCCATCTCTAATTTTAATTGTCTCCGATCCCCATCTCTAATCTTCACTGTATCCAATCCCCATCTCTAATCTTCACTGACTCCGATCCCCATCTCTGATCTTCACTGTCTCCGATCCCCATCTCTGATCTTCACTTTATCCGATCCCCATCTCTAATATTCACTGTCTCCGATCCCCATCTCTAAACTTCACTGTCACCGATCCCCATCTCTAATCTTCACTGTCTCCGATCCCCATCTCTAATCTTTCACTGTCTCCAATCCCCATCTCTAATCTTCACTGTATCCGATCCCCATCTCTAATCTTCACTGTATTCGAACCCCATCTCTAATCTTTCACTGTCTCATATCCCCATCTCTAATCTTCACTGTCTCCGATCCCCATCTCTAATCTTCACTGTCTCCGATCCCCATCTCTAATCTTCACTGGATCCGATCCCCATCTCTAATCTTCAGTTTATCCATGCCCCATCTCTAATCTTTCACTGTCTCCGATTCCCATTTCTAATCTTCACTGTCTCCGATCCCCATCTCTAATCTTCATTATCTCTGATCCCCATCTCTAATCTTCACTTTATCCAATCCCCATCTCTAATCTTTCACTGTCTCATATCCCCATCTCTAATCTGCACTTTCTCCGATCCCCATCTCTAATCTTTCACAGTCTCCGATCCCCATCTCTAATCTTCACTGTCTCCGATCCCCATCTCTAATATTCAATGTCTCTGAACCCCATCTCTAATCTTCACTGTCTCCGATCCACATCTCTAATCTTTCACTGTCTCCAATTCCCATCTCTAATCTTCACTGTCTCCGATCCCCATCTCTAATCTTCACTGTCTCCGGTCCCGATCTGTAATCTTCACTTTATCCGATCCCCATCTCTATTCTTCACTGTCTCCGATCCCCATCTCTAATCTTCACTGTCTCCGATGCCCATCTGTAATCTTCACTTTATCCGATCCCCATCTCTAATCTTCACTGTCTCCGACCCCATCTCTAATCTTCACTGTCTCCGATCCCCATCTCTAATCTTCACTGTCACCGATCCCCATCTGTAATCTTCACTGTATCCCATCCCCATCTGTAATCTTCACTGTCTCCGATCCCCATCTCTAATCTTCACTGTATCCGATCCCCATCTGTAATCTTCACTGTCTCCGATCCCCATCTCTAATCTTTCACTGTCTCCGTCCAGATCTTTGACCTCCATTTATGATCCTTCCCCCTACGCCTCTGATCATTCACTTTTATTCTGTTTTTTCTTGTTGCTTCTCCTCCTTCGATTCCTCTTGCAGTTTTCCTCACCCTCATCTGTCCGAACGGTCTTTTTATATTTCTGTGTTACTAACCGATCAGTAACTAACACCGAGTATTAACTTACTGCTGGTGCTAGCTGTAATCACTCTGTTGTCTGTCGCAGTTGGAGGAAGGAATGTAAGGCCATAAGTAGGTTGGATACTGGGAGTTTATTCTTTTCCCAGAGAATAGTGGACTTGCGGAACAGGATGCCGGGTCAGGCAATGAGAGCTGATTCGCTGAGCTGGACCTGTTTCTGGCTGAGACGGAGATCACCTCGAACAATGTGGTCTCCTGGATTACTTTCGAACGCCTAAAGAGGTCGGAGAGTAGTTTTCCATTCCCCCCCCCCCTAATTGGCTCTGCTTTTTATCTGGTTTTATCCCAGGAGATGTCCTGGCTTCGGCTGGTTAGGAAGTGTCTGTATTTTGATGGACCAGGCATCACAACAATATAGGGCGGGCTGGATGGTCCAGTGGATCTTTTCCTGTCTGTCATTTTTGTATGTTTGTATGTCAGGTAATTGAGCACATACTCCAGTGCAGTACTGTGAGAGTGCTGCACTGTCAGAGGTGCAGTCATCCAGATGAGACATTAAACCAAAGCCCCCTTTAGCCCTCTTAGGTGGACATAAAAGATCGCAGGAAGATGACTTGGAAGTTCTCCCGGTGTCCTGGGCAACATTTATCTCTCGATCAACATCACTAAAACAGATTACCTGCCATTTATCTCATTGCTGTTTATAGGGCATTGTGTGTACATTGGGTGCTGTATTTACCTACTTTCCAACATGACTTAGAATCAGGTCCATGGAGTGCACATATTCCCTGGCTCTTCTGTCTCAAGGCGTGTGGAGAAGGAGTGTTTGAGGTGCAACTACTGCAGCCTGTGATTGATAGGCTTCCTCATGTACACCAGATGCAACAAGGGAGAGCCTGAGCATTTTCTGAGGTAGATGTAGGGAAGTCCTCTGAATTTCTCTAATCTCGCTGAGTTACACCTCTCCGATGATGACTTTCTGATACTGGGAGCATCTACTCTTTCTCTTCGACTAATTCTTCTCCATTGTCTTTCTCCCCTCAGACCTGATTTTCGTGAAGTTTTCATCTGTTGTCGAGGGCAGTAGATCATCCAAGGAGGTTTTCATCCTCTCTAATGATTTGGCGTTCTGGATTGCAGATAGAATGGCTGATAAACATTTGGAGTTTACAGTTGTCTGCTCTGTTCCATGTTATTACACAAGAACATAAGACATAGGAGCAGGAGGAGGCCATTCGGCCCCTCAAGTCCACTCTGCCATTCAATAAGATCATGGCTGATCTTCTACCTCCACCTTCCCGCACTATCCCCATTATTGGGACACACAGTGCAATAATCTACATTACAAATACTTGGGGGTAGAGTTTCCTCTTTGGACACAAGCCGCAATTCCAGTGCCCAAAATTGCGGCCATTTTGAAAAGTGTTTTCCCACCGAGATTCTGCTCAAACTCATTTGCATATCGCCGAACGCAAAATGAACCCGCGCGATTGGGCTTTAAAAAATATTCCTAGATACATTTCAGAGTGATAATTTGATCTCGGGCAACACTGAGGGTGTGTGGTGTGGGCCCGGAGTCCCACGTCAGACCAGGTGAGGGTGGCAGGGCCCTTCCCCGAAGGACAAGTTGAGCTTTTGCAATAACCTGGCAGCTTTCATGGTCAATTTATCCGCTGCCAGATTTCTTGAATTCAATGTTACAACTTGTTACGGTGGGAATTATGAACTCACAATCTCTGAGTTGCCAGTTGAATACCATAACCACGAGCCCACCAAACGGTGCTGGGCTTATGTCGAAGGGACATGTAATAGCTGCCTGAAGGTTTGATCTGGTGAGGTGATGAGGAATGTAGTCTTCAGATTCCAAACCCAAACTATTCTGTGTCCTGCTCATAACGAGGAATTTCATTAAGTTAAAAATGACAATATTTCCCTCTTACTTTGTTCTGGTTTGTTATACTTTCACTAGCATTATAATGTCGCAGCATCTTGTGCTGCAACTGTGAACATCTGGTGATTCATTTTCACATATTCCACGCCAAACCCCACTTGTGTGAGATTGACAGGATTGTTCTCTGTGTCAGCCGTGGCTCATGGGTAGCACACTTGCCTCTGAGTCAGAAGGTTGTGGGTTCAAGTCCCACTCCAGAGACTTGAGCACAGAAGTCTAGGCAGACACTCCAGTGCAGTACTGAGGGAGCGCCGCACTGTCGGAGGGGCAGTACTGAGGGAGCGTCGCACTGTCGGAGGGGCAGCACTGAGGGAGCGCCGCACTGTCGGAGGGGCAGTACTGAGGGAGCGCCGCACTGTCAGAGTGGCAGTACTGAGGGAGCGCCGCACTGTCGGAGGGGCAGTACTGAGGGAGCGCCGCACTGTCGGAGGGGCAGTACTGAGGGAGCGCCGCACTGTCGGAGGGGCAGTACTGAGGGAGCGCCGCACTGTCGGAGGGGCAGTACTGAGGGAGCGCCGCACTGTCGGAGGGGCAGTACTGAGGGAGCGCCGCACTGTCGGAGGGGCAGTACTGAGGGAGTGCCGCACTGTCGGAGGGGCAGCACTGAGGGAGTGCCGCACTGTCGGAGGGGCAGTACTGAGGGAGCGCCGCACTGTCGGAGGGGCAGTACTGAGGGAGTGCTGCACTGTCAGAGGGGCAGTACTGAGGGAGCGCTGCACTGTCGGAGGGGCAGTACTGAGGGAGCGCTGCACTGTCGGAGGGGCAGTACTGAGGGAGTGCTGCACTGTCGGAGGGGCAGTACTGAGGGAGCACTGCACTGTCGGAGGGGCAGTACTGAGGGAGCGCCGCACTGTTGGAGGTGCCGTCTTTCGGATGAGACGTTAAGCCAAGGCCCCGTCTGCTCTCTCTGTTTGTGCGCAAATTGGCTGCCATGTTTCCGACATTACAACAGTGACTACACTTCAAAAGTACTTCATTGGCTGTAAAGCGCTTTGGGACGTCCGGTGGTCGTGAAAGGCGCTATAGAAATGCAAGTCTTTCTTTTTTTCAGGGATGCAGTCTCAGAACCAATTCAGGACAATTTGCAATTAAAATCTTCCCCTCGCTCTCCTCAGGGTGTTAACTCTGCCAGAGGCCTGGTCGCCCTCCAGTACCTTGCCCAAGTGCCATTCTTCCTGTGGGAGCCTAGACAGTAAGGTTTGGAAGGCTGTGGCCGAGCAGTGTAGCTGAGCGCGACCACATCCTCAAGTTACGATCACACGTGCGCACTTTCTAGCGGGGGGGGGGGCACTGGACTGTATCACGGAAAGGAAACTGTGGATGATCAGGTCTCTGAGTAAGCAAACTTGGGGTTGTGCTTTCTCATCCAAAGCTCTCAATTCATCGCCATGACCGAGCTCTCTCTCAAGCACTGAAAAGAATTGAAGAAGAGAAGCATGAGATTCTGGCTATTTTCTGGCTGGCATCCAGCATGCTGTATTTATTTTAATCTGAGCTCCCTCTCAAGGGGCTGATCTCATGAGGTCTTAAACTGAAGCAATTTATGCGCCCACACATAAATAATTGCTTCATCTTGGCAATTCTGTTTTCCAAGTTGCTGTCATCTGTGTGCGGATGTTAAAGTTCACATTGCAAGAGGGTGGTTTAACCCTTTCACCACCTCAGAGTGCTCACAGAGCCCTTCTCACTCAAACCCTCCCCCTCCCCCCACATACTAACCCGGCAGAGGGAAGGAATGGAAAGCAGTGAAAAGCCGTACATTGCGCGGTTGGATTTTGCGAGTAGTAAATATACAAGGTGTCAGGGCGCAGGCTGGTGCTGCCGACCCCAGCTCACTGAGTGCTGTCCAGGAACAGGAGGAGGCCATTCAGCCCCTCAAGCCTGTTCCGCCAATCAATGAGATCATGGCTGATCTGTGACCTAACTCCATTCACCCGCCTTTGGCCCATATCCCTTAATACCTTTGGTTAACAAAAATCTGTCAATCTCTGATTTAAAATTAACAATTGATCTAGCATCAATTGCGGTTTGTGGAAGAGAGTTCCAAACTTCTACCACCCTTTGTGTGGAGAAGTGTTTCCTGATTTCACTCCTGCAAGGTCTGGCTCTAATTTTTAGACTATGCCCCCTAGTCCTAGAATCCGCAACCAGCGGAAATAGCTTCTCTCTGTCTACCCTATCTGTTCCCCTTAATATCCTGAAAACTTCGATCAGATCACCCCTTAACCTTCTAAATTCCAGGGAATACAACCCTAGTGATAGAGTCATAACGGCACAGAAGGAGGCCATTCGGCCCATCGAGTCCGTGCCGGCTCTCTGTGGAGCAATCCAGTCAGTCCCACTTCCCCACTGTATACCCGTAGCCCTGCAAGTTTATTTCCCTCAAGTGCCTATCCAGTCTCCCCTTGAAAACATTGAGGGGGAAAAATTAGGTCGCGCCCCATTTGGGGCGCAAATATCGTCTGGCTGCAAATATTAGCGCCTGGCGCTAATTATCGCCACTGACTGGAAACTTCACTTTTACCGCCCCGGGAGGTGAGTGGAGCGCTAAATCAGGCGCTGCACACCTGTCTTAAGGCGCAAAGGCCGAGCAGTGAGGCGCTAACTCAGCGCGCGAGCGCAGCGCAGGTGCTGCCAGTTAGCGAGGGAACACAGACACACTGGCGCCGGCCAGTTCTTAAAGCGGGGGGGCCAACTTGCTCCCCAGCCACACCCTGCTCATTGCAGCCTTGAATCTCGGCCTGGAGAGACCTGTGAATCCATTTTGCTGCCAAGGATGGAGAGGGTGAGAGAACGAGCTCAGCGCTTCACCGAGCGGGCCTTGGATGCTCTGGTTGGCGCGGTGGAGCGCAGAAGATGTATACTCTTCCCTGAGAGTGGCAGGAGGCCTTTGCCACGCGAGTACAGAAGAGTGTGGAGGGAGGTGGCTCAGAGCGTCTCCTCCAGGAGCATGGTGCCCAGGACCCATGTTCAATGCCGCAAAAAGTTCAACGACCTCACTTGGGTCGTCAGGGTGAGTGGCTTTTTCTCAATACCTCTCCATCCCTCCGTCTCAACCTCACTCTATGGCCAGAAGGTCTTAAAACCCCAATGCACAACACTCATCCAACACCTATGGCCCTTTCATGAAACACACACACACATTCCACACTTTGCATACAGTAAGGGCTATTCACCTATGGGAGGCACATCAGGCAAGACCATGGCTGCATACAGTAAGGGCTATTCACCTATGGGAGGCACATCAGGCAAGACCATGGCTGTATATTTACTCAGATGCTGTCCTTTTTCTTGCAGGCCAAGCTGGCGCATAATAGGAGACAGCAGCAACGGACAGGTGGAGGGCGGCCTCAGCTGCAACCCCTCAGCGATCTTGAGGAGCGCGTCCACAGGATTGTGGCAAGCCGGGTGATCGGTCCCGTCGCCACTGGAGACGCCGACCCCGTTCTGGACAGCAATGGTAAGGTCATCACCTTTTTGTCCTCTGTCCTTCCACTTGTCCCTCACAACACCAGCCTTTGACACTTTCAATCCAACTTGCTAACTCGCTGCACTTATTCCTCCCTTACTGCCACCCTGTCCTCACGCTAAAGCCACTCTTGTACCTCCCTGCTTTCAGATGGTGATTCACCAGCTGAGGAGACGGGCCCTGAAGCTGCCAGTGGGAGTGAAGCTGCAGCCGAGGAGGAAGAGGAAGCCGGAGCATCAGTGCCACCCTCTCCCGAGGAAGCCCATGCCCACACTGGGAACACGCCTTCCCTGGAGGGGAGCAGGGGGGAAGGGTCTGATGAGGGTGAAGCTCCAGGACCCAGCGGGCTGCAGCAACGCCATGGGGGTAGGGAAGAACGGGGGCCTTCTCCCCAGAGGGAGAGTATGCCAGCGACTCCTACTGCAATGGACGCAGAGGAGGAGCGGCTGATCGCAGAAATGAACACCCAGGCGGTGGGCATGCACACTGAGCTCATGGGTGCAGTGGGAAGGGTGCCCGAATGCATTGAGTCACTGGCAAGGAGTGTGGAGCACTTCGCTGTAGCACAGGCGGATGCCACACTAACGCTTAGTGCTGCAATTCAGTCACTGACTGCCGTGATCCCATCTCTGACTGCTCTCATGCAGACTCAGATTGAGGCCACGCGAGCACTGATTGCTGCCAACCTCGATGGTTCGTTCACATGTCTCCGGGGCTCTCACCGCGCCAGCAGATTGCTCCGGATGCTGAAGTGCTGCCCCGTGGGAGTGCCAGTGTGTCGGGCGAGCGGGGTGTTGCTGTCCTCTCTCACGATGACAGCATTCCTGCTGCCAACACTGTCACTTCTCCACTGCAGTTGCCACCGCCTGTAGGACAGACTGCTGCCGCCCATGCAGAGTTGGTGCAGTCTGCAGCCGGGCCCTCCAGGCCCAGAACTGGTCGAGGCCGTCCTTCAGGGGCATCTGCAGTGTCAGGGTCTGACAATCAGCAGCCTTCCACCAGCCTTGCTGCAGCCACTGAGGTCCCATTACGGAGGAGCAGTAGGGTTAGAAGGGGGGAAGTGCACAAGGGAAGGAGATCACCCTCGAAGGGCAAAAAGTAGGAGGTGTGACAAAATGCTGGTCATTTTTTTATTAAAGGCCGAGGTTCGTGGTCCAACTTTTGTCTAGTGTTTTGGACATTATCTCCAGGTTGTCAGAACCAGTTGTGTTAATGACTGTTTTTTTGTGTTTATTTCTATGAGTATGTCATGAGGAAATGACACACACAGATTGTCGTAAGAATGAGCCTTACGCGTGGTGAACTTAAAGTAAGCTTTAATCAACTAAAAAGGTGCTACATACAAAAGAGGTCTTACTCTATGCCTCTCCAGGATCCAACTTATCAGTCCAGTATTTATCCTGGACTAATCACAGGAAGTGATGCAATAAAGTTCAAGTCACAGGAAGCTGTATTGTGTTACCACATTCTCCCCCCCCAAAAGATTAGGAGGCCGGGATGCTCCCTCCATTTCGTAGCCGCTGGACGAGGGAGAGCCGCACCCGTTTGGGTTCTCGTAGTGGTAGAGGGCCCCTAGCCCGTTTACCCGCCGCGGGCCGTGGACCAGAGTCCGAGTGATCCAGCCCGCTCTGTGAGGGGTCAGGACGATCCTGACTGTGTACTGGTGCCCGAACGGGTGTCGGGCAGGGCTGTGGCAGATCCGTTTCCGAGCGTACGGTACGGGGTGGATCGTGGCTGCGCGTGCGAGCCCCGACGGGCTCATAGTCAGTCTGCCCCAGGTCGGCACGCTGGAGTGAGGTACCAGCTGGCGTCAGATCCAGATCGTGATGAGAGGCACCTGGCGAGCCCAGAGATGTGCCTGGTACAATATCATCCCCTGGTGTCCCTCTATGTTTTGGCGGGCAGGGAGCCAGATCCCGCAATGACACGGTAGATTCCCGACCGTCAGGATACCGAATATAGGCGTAGGTAGGGTTGACGTCAGTGAGCTCAACCTCATCTACCAGGGGGTCATTCTTAGACGCCCGGACATATCTTCAGAGTAGCACTGGTCCCGGTGCAGTCAGCCACGACGGGAGAGATATCCCATAGGATGAGCGACGCTGAAATCGGAAGAACCGTTCATGAGGCGTCGTATTTGTGGCGGTCGAAAGGAGGGATCGTGTGGAGTGTAATGCGTCTGGAAGTACTGCTTCCCATTGCTGGTTGGGTAGGCCCCGAGATCTCAAAGCCAGACGTACCGCATTCCAGATGATAGCGTTATAACGCTCGACTTGCCCATTCCCGACCGGATGATAAGGCGTCGTTTTGCTGGCAGCAATACCCCGTTCCGAGAGATAGGCCTTGAGTTCTCCTGACATAAAAGAAGGGCCCCGATCCGAATGAACATAGGATGCCATGCCACAGAAAGCAAATACCTGCTCAAGGCAGCTGATAACCGTGGTCGTCAGCATATTGGGGCAGGGAAAGGCAAACGGAAAACGGGAATACTCATCGACCATGGTCAATAGATAAGTGTTGCGAGTTGAAGAGGGCAACGGCCCCTTAAAATCGATGCTAAGCCGTTGCATTGGCTGGGTCGCATGTATGAGTATACCACCCGAGGGGCGGAAAAACTGAGGTTTCAATTCCGCACAGACTCTGCAGTCCGAGCACATCTTCTTTACATCCCCGGTAGAGAATGGGAGATTTCGGGACCGCACGAAGTGTAGCATGCGAGTAACGCCCGGATGACACAACCCATCATGGATGTCTACGAGCGTAGAGGGTGCCATGGCGGAGCAGAATGCTCGTGTGAGGGTATCCGGAGCCACATTCTCCTTGCCAGGTCGATAGTGGATGGTGTAACCAAAAGAGGCCAATTCCAGCCCCAAAGCTGGATTTTATTATTTTTAATTTTGGTCCGTTTTCGATTATCGAGCATGAAGGCGACCGATCGCTGGTCCGTGATTAAGGTAAAGTGCTGGCGAGCTAGGAGATGACTCCACTTCCGTACTGCCTCTATGATGGCTGTAGCTTCTTTCTCGACTGGAGGATAATGTAGCTCAGCCCCTTGAAAAGCCCTGGACAAAAATGCCACCGGACGACCTTCCTGATTCAGAGTGGCCGAGATCGCCACCTCCGAGGCATCACACTCAACAACAAAAGGAAGACTCTCATCGATGGAGTGAAGAGCCGCTTTCTCCAACTGTTTTTTCAGGAGGTTAAAGGCTGCAACTGCCGCTGTGTCTAGTGGGAATGTGCTGGCCTTCAGTAGAGGTTGGATTCGGTCCGAGAAGTTAGGAATCCATTTAGCATAGTATGCAAACAGGCCGAGGGCCCGGCGCAAGGAGGCCGGATTCTTAGGTGGCGGGAGTTCTTGGAGTGGGCGAAGCCTTTCAGGGTCAGGTTTAATGATGCCATTGCCCACACAATAGCCAAGGATGTTGATGGTTGGTTGTGACTCAATGGATTTAGCCGCATTTAATGTCAAATTACGGTGCTGGAGTGCATCCCAAAATCGTTGGAGATTGGCGTCATGTTCCCGCTGATTGCGACCTGCGACAGTAATATTGTCCAGATAAGGAAACGTATCCTTCAAGTCTTACTGTTTGACCAGGTCATCCATTGCTCCCTGGAAGACAGCCACTCCATTAGTGACCCCAAAGGGGAGGCGACGAAATTGATACAGCCGTCCATTGGCTTCAAAGGCCGTATACTGCTTGTCTGAGACCTTCAAGGGTACCTGATGATAGGCACTTTTCAGATCATATGTTGAGAACACCGTGTACTCAGCCAGTTTATTAACCATATCATCGATGCGCGGCAATGGGTATGCGTCCAAGTCCGTATATTGATTGATGGTCTGTGAATAGTCAATGCACAGCCGTTTCTTGTGAGGTTGTAGAGGGTTCTTAACAATAACGACCTGGTCGCGCCATGGCGACGAACAAGGCTCGATGATATCCTCTGCTAAAAGCCGAGAAATCTCAGCCGCAATAAAAGACTGGTCTTCCTGACTGAAACGTCGTGACTTTGTTATAATCGGTTTGCATCGAGGAGGGATACTGGTAAACAGTGAGGGTTCATCCAGTGAAGCTGCTGACAATGCACAGAACGGTAATCGAGGTAGTATATTAGAAATAGTGAGTTCAGGTTTGGATCCGCCGAACTCAATGGTGAGCTTCTTATGCTGCTTTTGAAAATCCAGCCCTAAGATAAGATCACTACATAAGTCCTTGAGCACCGAAAGCTGGGTGGAGGGATACCTGTGACCATTAAGTGTTATTTCAACCATACAAAAGCCAGAAATTCTGGTATTAAGTGATGACTGAGCCATCGCAATTGCCTGGTCCGATGGGAAAACATGTAGCTTTAACTCTGCAACAATCTGTTCCCTAATGAAACTATCAGTGCTACCTGAGTCAATTAAGGCATCTAAAGTATGTCCATTAATTGATGCTTTTGTAGCTGCATGGAATAGGTTCTGAGGACAAGCAGCTGTAATTGGTGTCATTGCACAAAGAGTGGCTGAAACTCTAGGTGTGTTTCTTCGAGAGGAAACCCAAGAGGAAGCACGATAGATTTTAGCCGGAACATCTTGATAGGCCCTTACCGGGTAGTTCGGTAGGACTTAGCTTGATAAGCCCTCGTAGAGGCTCTTGATAGGCAAACCTTTGCAAAATGACCCTTTTTGTTGCAATGACTGCAAAACGCATTGCGAGCAGGGCAGAATTTCCGAGGGTGAAACTCATCACCACAAAAGAAGCATTTCTTAGATTGCCAAGAGGCTGCCACAGTGGGGTCATCATCCTCTTCATCAGTGAAGTCATCAGATTGATCGTCAGGGATAAAGACCTCCCTAATAGAGTTCACCTGTGGCCTCTTAAATTGCCTGACTGTAGTTAAGGCAGCAGACTGAGGTCTGGGCACTGTATAAAGGTCTGCATTTCTTTTTGCCAGATCTAGAGAGCAAGCCATGTCATAAGCTCTCTGAAGCTCAAGTGTCTTACTTTCCAGTAGACGCTGGCGTATAAATGGGGAGGCAAGCCCGCAGATGAAAGCATCACGGATCATTTCTTCACGGTACAGCTCAGCTGAGGCCGCCTGAAAGTTGCAGTCCATACTAAGTCTGCGAAGCTCTTGGAGGAATTTATCAATGGATTCCTCCGGCCCTTGTTGGGCTGTAGCTAGTAGATGTCTGGCATAGACCTCATTCGGTGTCTTAGTATATAGTCTCTTAAGCGTCCGAATTGCCTCCTCGTAACTGCCCCATTCCTCCACATACTGAAATACATTCGGGGTGACACAGTTGATGAGTATCCGCAACTTTGAGTCATCATCAGCCTTGCAATATTCAAGAAAATTGTCAAACGTGCGATACCTGTGTTTCCACACCTTACCGGCTGCTGGGGTGTTTGGGTCCAAGTCAAGACGCGATGGTTTAAGGATGTTTTCCATGATGGGTGATTCCCTGGATCCTTAGTTCCGAGTTCGTCCAAAAAGTTTGAGTGCGAAGTTTTTCAAAGTTGATTAAATTGTCGTAAGAATGAGTCTTACGCGTGGTGAACTTAAAGTAAGCTTTAATCAACTAAAAAGGTGCTACATACAAAAGAGGTCTTACTCTATGCCTCTCCAGGATCCAACTTATCAGTCCAGTATTTATCCTGGACTAATCACAGGAAGTGATGCAATAAAGTTCGAGTCACAGGAAGCTGTATTGTGTTACCACACAGAGTTTGTAAAATAAATACGTTTTTGTATTCAAAATATACATGTTTGGTGTTTGGAATCATTGGTGCCTTGGCCGGCTTAGGGGTTGCGTGCTGGGTTCATTGATGTTGTTAGCAATGGCAGAAGCCATTTCCACAGCAGGGGCCCTAGAAGCGGCTTGCTATCAGACGTTGACGGATGGCCCTTGCAGTCAGCGGAACCGTTGCTTCAGCACGCCGATTGTGCGCTCAATGATGTTCCTGGTAGCTTGATGGCTCTCGTTGTACCGCAGCTCAGTAGGGGTGTTGGGCGTACAGAGCGGTGTCATCAGCCAGGTGCTCAATGGATACCCCTTGTCCCCGAGAAGCCAACCAACTGGCTGATGCGGTGCCTCGAAAAGTTCTGCCACAGTAGTCTGGTGCAGGATGAAAGCATCGTGGCAGCTGCCAGGATAGTGGGCATTGACAGCGAGTATCAGCTGTCTGTGGTCACAGACCAACTGAACATTCAAGGAATGGAACCCCTTTCTGTTCCGGAATTCCTCGGCATTCTCATGTGGAGCACGCAAAGCCACATGCGTGCAGTCAATGGCGCCCTGCACCATGGGGAAGCCCGCTATCCTCGCAAAGCCCAGAGCGCGGTCACGCTGCTTGTCTGGGGTCATGGGGAAAGAGATGAACTCTCGTCTCCTTTTAAAGAGGGCATTTGTGACCTGCCGGATGCAGCAATGCACCGCGAACTGGGAGATATTGGCGAGGTCCCCAGCAGCAGCTTGAAATGAGCCAGTAGCATAGAAGTTGAGAGCCACTGTGACCTTCACTGCCACCGACAGAGACGTCCTGGACCTCAGTTGAGGCTGCAGATCTGGCTGCAGCAGGTGGCAGAGCTCAGTGACCACCTCCTTGCTGAATCGCAGCCTTCGCAAACACAGCTCCTTAGACATATGAATGTAGGAGAGCTGTTCACGATATACCCTGGGAAGGTAAGCTCTCCTGTACATACGCCTGTTGGCCCTCCTCCGTCTGGCCATCATTGCCACTCTCTCTCTGCGTCTCTGTGTCCTCCGCTCTCTCTCTGCGTCTCTGTGTCCTCCGATTCAGCTGGAGCAGGACGACGCCCCCAATCAGTGCAGCCCCCATAGTCTCTTTGCAAGCAAAGTTATGAAGGACAGCAACCAAAGTACAAGCGAAGTTAGGATCAGTAGGCAAAACTACCTCACAAAGCGTTGACTCAATGCAGAAGTCTCTCTTTCTCTCTCTCCGAATCTCTCTCTCTCTCTCAGAATGAGTGGTGCAAAAATGTCAACCACAGAAAAAGACAGGAAGAGGCCCCCTTTAAATAGCGCCCCCCCCCAGCCCCACAGCGATTGATAGCGTTCCAGTCTTCCGGTCGTTGGATGCGCCAGGCGGTAAGGCAGGGGGCGCCACTCAATTTCCGCTCCGGGGCGCCACAAGGGCGTTGCACCATGGAATGACGTCACAATCTGCGCGCGCAGGTGGTCGCAGCGGTAAGGTTTAGCGCCGCCGCACAATGTCTAGTTAAGTTCCCGAGCGGCGCAAACATCGCTGCGCCCGGGCGCTAGCGGCTTTGCGCCCCATTAGCGCCCTCTTAAGGCGCTAACGGGAGGCGCAACCAACTGAATTTTTACCCCTGAGTGTCTCCGCTTCCACCACTTCCGTCGGCAGCGAGTTCCAGGTCCTCGCCACTCGCTGTGTAAAAAAGATTTTCCTCACATTCCCCCCTGTATCTCTTGCCCAAAACCTTAAATCTGTGTCCCCTAGTCCTTGTACCATCAATTAGTGGTAACAGCCTTTCCCCGTCGAGCCTATCCAACCCCGTCATAATCTTGTACACCTCTATCAAATCACCCCTCAACCTCCTTTGCTCTAATGAAAACAAATCCATCTTCTCCAACCTGTCCTCCATCCCCGGAACCATTCTGGTAAATCTCCTCTGCACCCTCTCAAGGGCCTTCACATCCTTCCTAAAGTGTGGTGACCAGAACTGGACGCAATATTCCAGTTGTGGCCTAACCAGCGCTTTATAAAGATTCAGCATAACTTCTCTACTTTTGTACTCAATACCTTTATTTATGAAACCCAAGATCCCATATCCCATATAAGGACAAAACAAGACTGTACAAATAGTTTGTGTAATCTCTCCTCGTAGCTTAACCCTTGAAGACCAGGTATCATTCTGGTAAACCTACGCTGCACTCCCTCCAAGGCCAATATATCCTTCCTAAGATGTGGTGCCCAGAACTGCTCACAGTGCTCCAGGTGTGGTCTGACTAGGGCTTTGTACAGCTGTAGCATAACCTCCTCCCCTTGTACTCTAGTCCTCTAGATATAAAGGCCAGCATCCCATTAGCCTTTCTGATTATTTTCTGTACCTTTCCGTCACATTTTAACAATCCATGTACCTGGACCTCTAAATGTAGGCAAAAAGGAACGTGCCTTTACCGTACGTTACAATGTTCGTGACTCCGGGAATTACAGACACATACACACAAGTGGCTTTCTCCTTTTTCATTTCTCTGCCCCTACACCGTGTGGGGTCCATACCCCTTGCTGCACATTCGCTGGAATAGGGAGGGTTTAGACAGCCTCCCGTTTGGCCCGGTCTACGTCCCTTTCATCTTGTTTTGTGGTAAGACCCAGAAATTGGACCTGTGACTGTCCGATCTTTGGATTGCCCTTTAATCCCGCCGGCTGCAGTAACTGGAGTCGTTCCCCCAGCAGTGGCCCATGATCTTCCCCACCTTCGGTGAATAGTAGAAGGTCGTCTACATATTGTACCAATGAAGAGGGCTTAGAGAATCCCCCAAGTGCCTGCGACATACACTGGTGAATAAATAGAGGGACGATGGTGGAATCCCTGTGGGAGACGGGTCCAAGTATACTGTTGTCCCTTGAAAATAAAAGCAAAATTATTCTGATCTTCCTTTCTAATGGGAACTGACCAAAACCCATTGGAGATATTCAAGACGGTAAAAGTGGTGGTGTTCGGGGGAATATTGGCAATAAGGTCCGCCACCACTGCCAGGGTGGGCGCGCTCGCTGGGGATATGCTTGTTTAGATTGCGATGGTCTACAGTCATACGCCGAGTCATCTGGTTTTCTAACCGGCCCGATAGAGGATTAACCCCAGTGGCGATGGGCCGCAAACCCCCCTTGTTCAACCAGGGAATTAACCGTTGGCTCAAGGCGGGCATCAGCCGCCGTGGGGTAGGGATATTGCTTTTGTGGCTTCGACACTGGCTGTCCGTCAATGCAAACTTCCACACCGGCCATTCTCCCACAGTCATCCTTGTGACGTGCAAAAACGTTCTGGTGTTTCTTAACTATTCCCCTCAATGTCTCTGGGGTGTTAGCACTCCACTGTATACAGTGGGCGGGTGTAACACGCACACTCGGGGGGAATGATCATGACAGCGTCCAGACTCCCTGCACCTCCTGCCCCTGCCCAAACACAATGAATTAAATCTATAATCACCTGATGGTGAAGCATCCAGTCAGACCCGAGTACCCCACTGCCCCCATGCTCCCGTCTCATTAATATACAGGTCCAATCCGCTTGGAGTGGGGCGATTGCGACTGTTAAAGGTTTGGATACCGCCCCAGTCCTTTCCTGGCCTGTGAATCCTGAGAGATTATAAGGTTCCCCCGATGAGTGCGGTGAGTTAAGAGGGTCGCTATGGTGGACAACTGTCCGGGAGGCCCCGGTGTCCACCAAATAATCTCCCAGGGGCTACCCCCCTCCCCCCCCCAGTCACAGGTGATCGGGGGCAGATATCCGGGCTGGGCGCGGCCACCTCATTGCGGGGAAGACCCTGGGGGTCCGCTTGTCATTCCCGTTGCGGCGTGTACGGGGTCGCTGGGTTTGGGATTCTGCAGGGCACAGCGTGTTGAAGCAGCGTGGCCCGCAGCTCCTCTGTGTTTGAGGACTGGGCTTTAGAATCCCGCGGGCACCGCGCTTTCCTGCATTCCTTCGCGAAATGTCCTCTCCTCCCACAATTACAGCACAGCCCTGTCTGCGGTTTGGTGGGTTTCCCCCTCTTGTCTCCATTCCTTATTTGGGGTCTGAAACTGAGACTGATCAGTCTCTGCTCCTGGGTGATTCTCGAACAGCTTGCCAGACTTGTACCTCAGTCTCGTCCCGCTCTATGGCCGGGTCCTTGTTCCTCAGTCTCATCCCGCTCTATGGCCAGGTCCTTGTTCCTCAGTCTCGTCCCGCTCTATGGCCGGGTCCTTGTTCCTCAGTCTCGTTCCGCTCTATGGTCGGGTCCTCGTTCCTCAGTCTCGTCCCGCTCTATGGCCGGGTCCTTGTACCTCAGTCTTGTCCCGCTCTATGGCCGGGTCCTTGTACCTCAGTCTTGTCCCGCTCTATGGCCGGGTCCTTGTACCTCAGTCTTGTCCCGCTCTATGGCCGGGTCCTTGTACCTCAGTCTCATTCCGCTCTATGGCTGGGTCCTTGTTCCTCAGTCTCATCCCGCTCTATGGCCGGGTCCTCGTTCCTCTGTCTCATCTCGCTCTATGGCCGGGTCCTCGTTCCTCAGTCTCGTCCCGATCTATGGCCGGGTCCTTGTTCCTCAGTCTCGTCCCGATCTATGGCCGGGTCCTTGTACCTCTGTCTCATCCCGCTCTATGGCCGGGTCCTCGTTCCTCAGTCTCATTCCGCTCTATGGCCGGGTCCTTGTACCTCTGTCTCATCCCGCTCTATGGCCGGGTCCTCGTTCCTCAGTCTCGTCCCGCTCTATGGCCGTGTCCCTGTTCCTCAGTCTCGTCCCGCTCTATGGCCGGGGTCATTAGACAGATAACCCCTCTTGGGCACTAAGCCATGTTTTCAGCCTATTAATTTCTTGTTGACACTGACTGTGACTCACTTTGCTGCTGTTTTAAAACTCTATAAGCTGCTTTCATATCCTCACACCCCTGTTCCACTGTCTCACCTTTCTGCTCCCACTCATCTCTTTCCTGTGTTCGTTTCTGCAATTTATCCTTCGCATTAGTCAGAGAACGCTGTAGAAACTGCTTTTCACACTTAAAGTCTTCCTGCGTTTGTAACTTCTCCTCCCCCACCTTTTGTAGCTCTTTCATCAACCATTCCACCTCTGCTTCCTGATTACTCACCGTGCGATCTGCCTGTCTTGTTAGGTATTCTCCCCTTGTTTGTTTGCAATTTCGCGATCCATGGCCAAAAGCCAGACTGCCCGTTCGTATTTCATCCATTCTTCCTTAGGATTTACCCTTCCCAGACAATACTGGTACATTTGCTCATGGCCTGGTGTGGGCCCCTTACTCTTCCTCTTACCGCTTAAGCCCGACATTCTGTATAATAGTCAAACCTCAGAGTCCTGCTGCGGTCGCCAAATCTGTAGGCAAGAAGGAACGTGCCTTTACCCTATGTTACAATGTTCGTGACTCCAGGAATTACAGAAACATACACACTATGCCGGATTAACCGTGGACACTTTTATTTGTCTAACTCAAGTTAGATAAACACAATTATAGCACAACATACACAGAGTAAATACCTTAAGGGTTCCCGTTTATGCTACCCAGACTCAAGTGCTGGTCAGACTTACCTTCCCTGGGCGCCTCAACTTGGTGATCAAATGAAGGACTCGTTCTTGACTGCCGTGCCGAGATCTCCCACTACCCTCATAGTTATGTCCTGAATTATCGTGGCTGCAACCAGATGGTCAATTGTGTACTAATCTCACTTGATCAGTTTAGTCAGTGGGCTTCATGACCAGAGACCCACTTGATCAGTTTAGTCTAGCAACAGTTTCCCAATTTAATATAGTGGCCATTTTACATAAGTCTCCTTGGACCTCTAGGCTCTCACACCCCCTCAGAAGCAGAAGGGAGGATTTATTTAAGATCTTACCCCCCGTCCTGCTTCTGCACGTTTGTGTCCAAGGCTCAATCACATGAAGACCCGTATCTACCCTCGCCTCTAAAATACGGATGGTGCCAGTCTATGAGCTGGTTCTTGCAAGGGTCAGATCGAGTGACAGTTCATCTTCAGGAAGGCTGGCTTCCTCTTCCTCAAGTGGCAGAGGTACGGAGATACATCTTCAGCATCTGAAATGAAAGAGAGGGGCAAGGGACAGCAGAGAGTGATGAGTGGCTGGAATTTCTAGGCCCATGCATTTAAAAGTTGTTTGCAAAGAACTAGTTTTGTTTTCTGAGTTGTGATCTTTTATTCTTTTATCTACTTGAGGAATTAGATTATATAACTGTTAGACTATTCACTTGCTCATTAACTTCATATGTTGAACATTAACTCAGATCTGTTGTGATGCTCTACCACTTTTGATTAGTGACATGAGAGCTTATACAAGTATAAGATTGCCTAGAAACTACAAACAGGGTTTGTTCATTTACCTCTGCATTTACTGAAAACTTACTTAGATTTGAAGGCAACAATAGACAATCTGGCAGATATGGGGAGCTAGGACTCAGCCATGAGACTAATTCAGAGCTGAATTAATCCAGTATAAAGAGGTTGGAAAAGGCCTGACAACACAATGACGAGTGACTAATGGACACCAGACAAACACAGCCAGGAAAAGTAGAGAGCCAAGCAGATTTTTGACAGCTAAAAGTTTATTTCAGAAAGAATTCCTGGATGTTTAATAAAATGCTTTGAAATATGTTAAGGGATTTTTACAATATTTTCAGCCAGCAATATTTCCATGGTGACACAGCTTGCTTTAATTTTCTCGCTGGTTAATGAGCGATGGTCCATGTGTTTTGTATTTCATTGATAGTTTAAACAGTTCCTCACGACATGTGTCTCCCTCAGCTGTGGGCACCCTATGTGTGGGGCTCTGTTCTTCTCCGTTAATTGTCTAGCTCGGCACAAATCCATGACGATGATCTCAAGCTAGGTTCCTTCATTTCTCTTCATTGGAATTGGTGGCACTGTGGCCTTTGACTTTTGCAGGTCGAGTTAAAGTCCAGCCCAGAGCTGAGGGAGGGAATGCAGGTCTCACTGTTGTGCAGTGGGGGGGACAGCATTCATCCATCTCTGGGACCTGTGCTGAAATCCAGCCAGCCTCGTTTTTGACTGTTCTACACAGAATGACTGCAGTGTCAGAGCATGGCACCAAAATGAGATTAGCGTTTCGGCTCAGTCTACATACTAACACTGCTCAGGGCCAGGGAGGGACTATGTCAGTGGGTGACTGATAGAAGGGTGACATGTTGGTAAAGCTACAGAAACAAGCTAATTTATTTGGGCCCTGTTACCAGCACACTATGGCATAGAATATGAGGAAGTCAGGATTGCACCATTATTTGATTCATCAACTGTCTAAGAGCGAAGAGAACTCTCTCCCCTAAGATGGATTTACGTTCGAGAGACAATGTCGAGCAGCCTGCAATCAATAGTGCTACAGATATAAGAGAGACCAGGGGATGGAGGCCGGCATCATTGGGACTGAGGATGGAAGGTCCCCCATCATTGGGACTGAGTATGGAGGGTCCCCCATCATTGGGACTGAGTATGGAGGGTCCCCCATCATTGGGACTGAGGATGGAAGGTCCCCCATCATTGGGACTGAGGATGGAGGGTCCCTCATCATTGGGACTGAGTATGGAGGGTCCCCCATCATTGGGACTGAGTATGGAGGGTCCCCCATCATTGGGACTGAGGATGGAAGGTCTCTCATCATTGGGACTGGGGATGGAGGGTCCCCCATCATTGGGACTGAGGATGGAGGGTCCCCCATCATTGGGATATAGGATGGAGGGTCCCCCATCATTGGGACTGGGGATGGAGGGTCCCTAATCATTGGGACTGAGGATGGAGGGTCCCCCATCATTGGGACTGGGGATGGAGGGTCCCCCATCATTGGGACTGAGGATGGAGGGTCCCTAATCATTGAGACTGAGGATGGAGGGTCCCCCATCATTGACTCTGAGGATGGAGGTCCCTCATCATTGGGACTGAGGATGGAGGGTCCCTCATCATTGAGACTGAGGATGGAGGGTCCCCCATCATTGACTCTGAGGATGGAGGGTCCCTCATCATTGGGACTGAGGATGGAGGGTCCCTAATCATTGAGACTGAGGATGGAGGGTCCCCCATCATTGACTCTGAGGATGGAGGGTCCCCCATCATTGGGACTGAGGATGGAGGGTCCCTCATCATTGAGACTGAGGATGGAGGGTCCCCCATCATTGGGACTGAGGATGGAGGTCCCTCATCATTGGGACTGAGGATGGAGGTCCCTCATCATTGGGACTGAGGATGGAGGGTCCCTCATCATTGAGACTGAGGATGGAGGTCCCTCATCATTGGGACTGAGGATGGAGGGTCCCTCATCATTGAGACTGAGGATGGAGGGTCCCTCATCATTGGGACTGAGGATGGAGGGTCCCTCATCATTGACTCTGAGGATGGAGGGTCCCCCATCATTGGGACTGAGGATGGAAGGTCCCCCAACTTTGGGACTGAGGATGGAGGGTCCCTCATCATTGACTCTGAGGATGGAAGGTCCCCCATCATTGGGACTGAGGATGGAGGGTCCCCCATCATTGGGACTGAGGATGGAGGGTCCCCCAACTTTGGGACTGGGGATGGAGGGTCCCCCATCATTGGGACTGAGGATGGAAGGTCCCCCAACTTTGGGACTGAGGATGGAGGGTCCCCCATCATTGGGACTGAGGATGGAAGGTCCCCCATCATTGGGACTGGGGATGGAGGGTCCCCCATCATTGGGACTGAGGATGGAGGGTCCCTCATCATTGGGACTGAGGATGGAGGGTTCCTCATCATTGACTCTGAGGATGGAGGGTCCCTCATCATTGGGACTGGGGATGGAGGGTCCCCCATCATTGGGACTGAGGATGGAGGGTCCCCCATCATTGGGACTGAGGATGGAGGGTCCCCCATCATTGGGACTGAGGATGGAGGGTCCCCCATCATTGGGACTGAGGATGGAGGGTTCCTCATCATTGGGACTGAGGATGGAGGGTCCCCCATCATTGGGACTGAGGATGGAGGGTCCCCCATCATTGGGACTGGGGATGGAGGGTCCCCCATCATTGGGACTGAGGATGGAGGGACCCCCATCATTGGGACTGGGGATGGAGGGTCCCCCATCATTGGGACTGAGGATGGAGGGTCCCCCATCATTGGGACTGAGGATGGAGGGTCCCTCATCATTGGGACTGAGGATGGAGGGTCCCTCATCATTGACTCTGAGGATGGAGGGTCCCCCATCATTGACTCTGAGGATGGAGGGTCCCCCATCATTGGGACTGAGGATGGAAGGTCCCCCATCATTGGGACTGAGGATGGAAGGTCCCCCATCATTGGGACTGAGGATGGAGGGTCCCCCATCTTTGGGACTGAGGTTGGAAGGTCCCCCATCATTGGGACTGGGGATGGAGGGTCCCCCATCATTGGGACTGAGGATGGAGGGTCCCTAATCATTGGGACTGAGGATGGAGGGTCCCCCATCATTGGGACTGAGGATGGAGGGTTCCTCATCATTGGGACTGAGGTTGGAAGGTCCCCCATCATTGAGACTGAGGATGGAGGGTCCCCCATCATTGGGACTGAGGATGGAGGGTCCCTAATCATTGGGACTGAGGATGGAGGGTCCCCCATCATTGGGACTGAGGTTGGAAGGTCCCCCATCATTGAGACTGAGGATGGAGGGTCCCCCATCATTGGGACTGAGGATGGAGGGTCCCTAATCATTGGGACTGAGGATGGAGGGTCCCCCATCATTGGGACTGAGGATGGAGGGTCCCCCATCATTGGGACTGAGGATGGAGGGTCCCCCATCATTGGGACTGAGGATGGAGGGTCCCTAATCATTGGGACTGAGGATGGAGGGTCCCCCATCATTGGGACTGAGGATGGAGGGTCCCCCATCATTGGGACTGAGGATGGAGGGACCCCCATCATTGGGACTGGGGATGGAGGGTCCCCCATCATTGGGACTGAGGATGGAGGGTCCCCCATCATTGGGACTGAGGATGGAGGGTCCCCCATCATTGGGACTGAGGATGGAGGGTCCCCCATCATTGGGACTGGGGATGGAGGGTCCCCCATCATTGGGACTGGGGATGGAGGGTCCCCCATCATTGGGACTGAGGATGGAGGGTCCCCCATCATTGGGACTGAGGATGGAGGGACCCCCATCATTGGGACTGAGGATGGAGGGTCCCTAATCATTGGGACCTAGGATGGAGGGTCCCCCATCATTGGGACTGAGGATGGAGGGTCCCCCATCATTGGGACTGAGGATGGAGGATCCCCCATCATTGGGACTGGGGATGGAGGGTCCCTCATCATTGGGACTGAGGATGGAGGGTCCCTCATCATTGGGACTGAGGATGGAGGGTCCCCCATCATTGGGACTGGGGATGGAGGGTCCCTCATCATTGGGACTGAGGATGGAGGGTCCCTCATCATTGGGACTGAGGATGGAGGGTCCCTCATCATTGGGACTGAGGATGGAGGGTCTGGCAGCTTTGGGACTTGAAATCAGGATTACAAGGCTGTGAATCATACGACTCTTCTACACTCCAAACCTATTAAAGGAGGTCACTCAACTCTCTGATGCCAATCTATTGTTATTGGGTAATCTATGGGTTCGGCACTGGTTTGTCCTCCAGTTCTCCTGGTGTCATTCTCTCTCTTTTCATTTCTACATTTCCTTCCCTCCCCCCCCCCCCCCCCCCCCCCCCCCCACCACCCCCCCTCACAATTTTTCTGTTCTTTATTTTTTCCTTGCTATTCTCTCTCATGTTGTGGGTCCCTTACCTTGTTTTTATTTCTCTCCCCGTTTCCTTTCCTTGTGTTTCTTTCCTTTCCCTCCCTTTTGCAGTTATTTCCCAGTGCCTCAATTTCTGCTCCGAGCTACAAAGACAGGATAAAGCTGCAAACAGTAAAACTGTCGCCCACATAAACACCATTCTTCCAATCCGGCCTGGCCAATCCCCTGCCTAAACCACACAGCATCTGCTTCTCTTTAAGCAATGGGGTACATTTAATGCCTTGTGTCAGAGATCTCTGTAGGAGGCGGCCAGTTGGCAGAAAGTTCAGGAGAACCAGGTCAGAGCTGTCTTAAGTAATAAAGTGTGTAGACCACTGAAAGCATCTCTTTAGAAACTTGTTTATTAGAGCAAAAGTGCAATCATTTTAAAATGATTTCAAGAGTTTATTAGCCTCCCTCCTCCTTATTGCAGAAGAACATTAAGTGGCAACATTAGAGAAGGATGTATATCAGTCTGGATGTGTGTGTGTGTCTCATTGAAACATACAGATTCTGAGGGGGATTGACAGGGTAGATGCTGAGAGGTTGTTTCCCCCTGGCTGGAGAGTCTAGAACTAGGGGGCACAGTCTCAGGATAAGGGGTCGGCCATTTAAGACTGAGATGAGGAGGAATTTCTTCACTCAGAGGGTTGTGAATCTCTGGAATTCTCTACCCCAGAGGGCTGTGAATGCTGAGTCTTTGAGTATATTCAAGGCTGAGATCGATAGATTTTTGGACTCATGGGGAATCAAGGGATATGGAGATCGGGCGGGAAAATGGAGTTGAGGTCGATGATCAGCCATGATCTTATTGAATGGCGGAGCAGGCTCGAGGGGCCATATGGTCTACTCCTGCTCCTAATTCTTATGTTCTTATGTGTGCATATCTGTATGTATGTGTCTAAATGTTCCTGTGCGTCTGTGACCTGCAATCACTGATATTAAAGACACAAGTGGAAATGTTTCTTAACCCAAGGACACTGAGGTCAATTGTAAAATCTTTGCTGCTGCACTGGTGAGATCAGGTAACTGAATAATAACTCAGCATCAACTGTGTTTTAGTCAGGGGATTGCCCAGGCTGAACCTGGGACCTTCTGGTCTATATGGCTCAGCACCACACCAGGTGGTGCAATTATCCACAATGGCAATCTTTTGTTCTATTATTAAGTGTCTGATTTAAAGTCACCTCCATTCTCAGTTGTCTGTGTGAGACATTCACACTCAACAATTTACACTTGTACAACATGACTAATGCAGCAAAATGTCCCAAAATGCTTCACAAAAGAAGAATGGACACTGAGGGGATAGAGTTGGGAAGGTGACCAAAGCTCGGTCAAAGAGGTCGATTGTGGGGAGCCTTTTGAAGTTGGGGAAAGAGGTAGTAAACCAGAGGGGTTTACAGAGTGTTGCAGAGACCAGGGCAATAACCTCTACCACTGATGGGGGAGTGGAGGGAAGGGGATAGTATGCCGGAGTCGGAAGGGCAGAAGGTTCAAAGTGAGAAACAGGAGGTGATAGAGGTAGAATGGGGCAAAGCCATGGAGGAATTAATAAATGAAGACAAGAAAATTGAACTCAATGAATTGGGGGATGGGGAGCCAGTGGAGGTCAGTGAGGACTTGAGTAATTGGTGAGCGGACTTAGTATAGAAACATAGAAACATAGAAGATAGGAGCAGGAGTAGGCCATTCAGCCCCTCGAGCCTGCTCCGCCATTCAATGAGATCATGGCTGATCATCCAAATTCAGTACCCTGTCCCTGCCTTCTCTCCATATCCCTTGATCCCTTTAGTTTTAAGAAATATATCTAACTCCTTCTTGAATATATTTAATGAATTGGCCTCAACTGCCTTCTGTGGTAGAGAATTCCACAGGTTCACCACTCTCTGGGTGAAGAAATTCCTCCTCATCTCAGTCCTAAATGGCTTACCCCTTATCCTTAGACTGTGACCCCTGGTTCTGGACTCCCCGGCCATCGGGAACATCCTTCCCGCATCTAGTCTGTTTAGTCCTGTTAGAATTTTATAAGTTTCAATGAGATCCCCTCTCATTCTTTTAAACTCCAGTGAGTATAAGCCCAATCGACCCAATCTCTCCTCATACGCCATTCCTGCCATCCCGGGTATCAGCCTGGTGAATCTTCGCTGCACTCCCTCCATGGCAAGAACATCCTTCCTCAGATAAGGCGACCAAAACTGCACACAATACTCAAGATGGGGCAGGATACAGTTATTGACTGGTTTGAGTTTGTGCAGGCTGGATGCTATTTAGGGGCAAGGAGAGCATTGGAAAAGCCAGCCTGGAAGTGAGAAAAGCATTGATGGAAGTTTCAGTGGCAGTGAGGTCGGGATGGAGGCAGGTAATGTTACAAAGGTGGAAATAGGTGGTTTTGGTGATTGAATTTGGGGTCTGAAGTCCAGCTCAGGGTCAAACAGATTTTGAAGGCTACACATTGTTGCACTTAGTCTGAACAATCAGCTGGGAAGGGGAATGGAATCAGTGAGTAGGATGCAGAGCTGAATGGGATGGCTACTGTCATACCAGTCAGGCTGGAGAAAGTTCTAGTTTCACCCATGAATGGATGTCAGACAGACAATTGGACTGTATGGGAACAACGATGGAATGAAGTGCAGTGGAGCTGTAAAGCTGGGTGTTATCGGCATACATATGGAGGCTGACCCCTGCACTCTGATAATACCACTCAGAGGCCGGGATTTTCCTCGCCTGGGCGGGTCCGGGGCGGCCGGTGTCTGTGTTGGTGTCGGGTCCGGGGCGGCCGGTGTCGGTGGGGGGTCCGGGGCGGCCCGGGTCGGTGGGGGGTCCGGGGCGGCCCGGGTCGGTGGGGGGTCCGGGGCAGCCAGTGTCGGTGGGGGGTCCGTGGCGGCCGGTGTCGGTGTCGGTGGGGGGTCCGGGGCGGCCGGTGCCGGTGTCGGTGTCGGGTCCGGGGCGGCCGGTGTCGGTGGGGGGTCCGGGGCGGCCGGTGTCGGTGGCGGGTCCGGGGCGGCCGGTGTTGGTGGGGGGTCCGGGGCTGCCGGTGTCGGTGGGGGGTCCGGGGCGGCCGGTGTCAGTGGGGGGTCCGGGGCGGCCGGTGTCGGTGGGGGGTCCGGGGCAGCCGGTGTCAGTGGGGGGTCCGGGGCGGCCGGTGTCGGTGGCGGTGGTGGGTCCGGGGCAGCCGGTGTCAGTGGGAGGTCCGGGGCAGCCGGTGTCGGTGGGGGGTCCGGGGCGGCCGGTGTCGGTGTCGGTGGCGAGTCCGGGGCGGCCCGGGTCAGTGGGGGGTCCGGGGCTGCCGGTGTTGATGGCGGGTCTGGGGCGGCCGGTGTTGGTGGCGGGTCCGGGGCGGTCGGTGGCGGTGTCGGAGTCGGTGGGGGGTCCGGGGTGGCCGGTGTCGGTGGGGTGTCCGGGGCAGCCAGTGTCGGTGGGGGGTCCGGGGTGGCCGGTGTCGGTGGGGGGTCCGGGGTGGCCGGTGTCAATGGGGGGGTCCGGGGCAGCCGGTGTCGGTGGGGGGTCCGGGGTGGCCGGTGTCGGTGGGGGGTCCGGGGCAGCCGGTGTCGGTGGGGGGTCCGGGGCAGCCGGTGTCGGTGGCCGGTCTGGGGCGGTCGGTGTCGGTGGCGGGTCTGGGGCGGTCGGTGTCGGTGGCGGGTCTGGGGCGGTCGGTGTCGGTGGAGGGTCCGGGGTGGCCGGTGTCGGTGTCGGGTCCGGGGCAGCCGGTGTCGGTGTCGGGTCCAGGGCGGCCGGTGGCGGTGGCGGTGGCGGGTCCGGGGCGGCTGGTGTCGGTGGCGGGTCTGGGGCGGCCGGTGTCGGTGGCGGGTCCGGGGCAGCCGGTGTCGGTGGTGGTGGGGGGTCCGGGGTAGCCGGTGTCGGTGGCGGTGGGGGTTCTGGGGTGGCCGGTGTCAGTGGGGGGTCCGGGGCGGCTGGTGTCGGTGGCGGGTCCGGGGCAGCCGGTGTCGGTGTCGGTGGCGGGTCCGGGCGGCCGGTGTCGGTGGGGGGTCCGGGGTAGCCGGTGTCGGTGTCGGTGGGGGGTCCGGGGCGGCCGGTGTCGGTGGCGGGTCCGGGGCGGCCGGTGGCGGTGGCGGTGGGGGTGGCGGGTCCGGGGCGGCCGGTGTCGGTGGGGGGTCCGGGGCGGCCGGTGTCGGTGGCGGGTCCGGGGCGGCCGGTGGCGGTGGCGGTGGCGGTGGCGGTGTCGGTGGCGGGTCCGGGGCGGCCGGTGTCGGTGGCGGGTCCGGGGCGGCCGGTGTCGGTGGCGGGTCCGGGGCGGCCGATGTCGGTGGCGGGTCCGGGGCGGCTGGTGTCGGTGGCGGGTCCGGGGTGGCCGGTGGCGGTGGCAGGTCCGGGGCAGCCGGTGTCGGTGGCGGGTCCGGGGCGGCCGGTGTCGGTGGCGGGTCCGGGGTGGCCGGTGTCGGTGTCGGTGTCGGTGGCGGGTCCGGGGCGGCCGGTGGCGGTGGCGGGTCCGGGGCGGCCGGTGTCGGTGTCGGTGGCGGGTCCGGGGCGGCCGGTGTCGGTGGTGGTGGTGGCGGGTCCGGGGTGGCCCGGGTCAGTGGCGGGTCGCGGCCCCGCTGCTGGCTCCATCCCACTGTCCAAAATGAATTTATGTTAATAGGGCTTGTTAAGCACCGCCCAGTGCGTTTCCCGGGCCAATTAGAGGAAGTGGGTCTGGTGACATCATTCATGACACGTCATCAGCCGGTTTCCTTAAAGGGACTACGGCCAACTATCTTTTAACATTTGTGCTGTCAGTGTTCTACAGTATTGGAGTGCTGCAAACACTGACAATGACTGCACAGAGGCAGAGGGCTGCACCCAGGCTCTCCCATGACTCCCTCCATATGCTTATGGGGGGAGTCACAACACGCAGGGAGGTTCTCTTCCCTTCCGATGGGCAGAAGAGACCTACCCAGGAGACCAACACAGCCTGGTTGCACATTGCAGAGGAGGGCACAAGCAGGGATGTCGTCAGGAGGACCTGGGTGCAGTGCCGCAAACATTTCAATGATCTCAGTAGATCACAAAACGTTAGTAGAAAGCCACACTCAACCTCATCCTGCTGTGCCACTCATCACATCCCCATCACTCTGCCTTCCCTACCCTACTCCAGCACATCCTTACTCACACCAACTTACCTTGCACCTCCACCCATCCCTCTCTATCTACATTATCACTTCCCCATCTCACTAGCCACCCCTCACACTCACCCTCATCCTAGTTCAATCATACCAACTAACAACACACAAGGGTAGGCACTTGGGCATTTTGTCCAATGTTTATGTAAAGTTTCTATTAATTTGCTGTCAAACATTGAAATCTTTATTTTCAACACTTTGCATTCTTGGACAGATTTGTGTGCACCTTTGAAAGTGGCTTAGTGAGTTGCAGTGAATGGTGAGACATAATGGTACCCCCCACACTGGCGATGAGTGTGAAAGGAATGGCTTTGGCATTGTAGGGATGCTTTATGGTGTTGGGGCGTGGAGTGGTGCCAACCTGGCGCATCATGTGACAGCCACGGTGCACAGTGTCAAGTGAAGTATATCTGGCCATGGTGAGGCCATCCCTGACGTCCCGGGCAGCAATGTAGTCGGGTGTTGATGCCCTGTGTCCTGTGCAGCATCAGGGGATTGCAGAGAAGGTTGGTGTTGTTGTTGGTGCTGCTGGTGTTGGGGCTGATCGTGCTGGGATTCTGAGGACCAAGGTGAGAGAGTATAAAGGGCACCCATGTTGATGGACTAGATGGCAGGTGAAGTAGAGATGACAGAAGCGATCTGTCAATGGTGAGAGAGTTCTTCCAATGAGGTAAGAGTGGATGGAGAGTGGAAAGTGGAAAGTCTGCAGAATTTGTGCTGGAAATGGACTGAGAAACAGCTTGTGGCTGAGAAAAGTGAAGATGTGTCAGGTGGGAGCTTTTAAATCGAAACATAGAAACATAGAAGATAGGAGCAGGAGTAGGCCATTCGGCCCCTCGAGCCTGTTCCGCCATTTAATGAGATCATGGCTGATCATCCAAATTCAGTACCCTGTCCCTGCTTTCTCCCCATATCCCTTGATCCCTTTAGCCGTAAGAAATATATCTAACTCCTTCTTGAATATATTTAATGAATTGGCCTCAACTGCCTTCTGTGGTAGAGAATTCCACAGGTTCACCACTCTCTGGGTGAAGAAATTCCTCCTCATCTCAGTCCTAAATGGCTTACCCGTTATCCTTAGACTGTGACCCCTGGTTCTGGACTCCCCGGCCATCGGGAACATCCTTCCTGCATCTAATCTGTCTAGTCCTGTTAGAATTTTATAAGTTTCAATGAGATCCCCTCTCATTCTTCTAAACTCTAGCGAATATAAGCCTAATCGACCCAATCTCTCTTCATACGTCATTCCTGCCATCCCAGGTTTCAGTCTGGTAAATCTTCGCTGCACTCCCTCCATGGCAAGAACATCCTTCCTCAGATAAGGCGACCAAAACTGCACACAATACTCAAGGTGTGGTCTCACCAAGGCCCTGTACAACTGCAGCAAGACATCCTTGCTCCTGTACTCGAATCCTCTCGTTATGAAGGCCAACATACCATTTGCCTTCTTAACCGCCTGCTGCACCTGCATGCTTACCTTCAGCGACTGGTGCACAAGGACACCCAGGTCTCGTTGCACTTCCCCTTTTCCCAATCTATTGCCGTTCAGATAATAATCTGTCTTCCTGTTTTTGCCACCGAAGTGGATAACCTCGCATTTATCCACATTATACTGCATCTGCCCAATCACCCAACCTGTCCCAATCATACTGGAGTTTCTCTGCATCCTCCTCACAGCACACACACCCACCCAGCTTTGTGTCGTCTGCAAACTTGGAGATATTACATCTAGTTCCCTCATCTAGATCATTAATGTATATTGTGAATAACTGGGGTCCAAGCACCGATCCCTGCGGTACCCCACTAGTCACTGCCTGCCACTCGGGAAAAAGACCATGGTACCACTCCTACCTGTCCCAACGTAGCCACCACTGACTTTTCCTCGCACGCTGTACATTTGAAGCTGTCAAGTAATCAGCTGGAGCAATGGCCACTGAACTCCCGCCTCAGGTTGACAGCCGTGGTCCCTGAACAGTGTGGTTCCCGTGGTCATGCAGTTAAAGTCAAAAGGTAAGTTAAAAAAGCCTGTCAATGATCTGTCAACTAGATGCTAATGAGTTTAATTGAGTCGCCCGCTGCTGCCGGTCAGGTCTGCTCAGTGTTGACAGACCCGACATTGGCAAAGGCGCGTTGCGGCGGGTTGACAGCGGGTTCCTGACCCGCTGTCAAAAAAAAACATTTTCCCACCCGACCCACCACCGATCCCGCCCGCTAACCCCCTGCAAAATCTCGGCCAAGGACAATATGTTCATGAGCAATATCAGGGGGCCAAGGATGCAACCGTGGGGATGTTGGAGAAGGCTATGCAGGCGTGCGAGGGAAAGTCAGTGGTGGCTATGTTGGGACAGGTAGGAGTGGTACCATGAAAGAGCAGTAGCATGTGGGTGGACCATGAAGAGAGGAGATGAAGGATAGAGCAGTAACTAAGGCCATCTAAGGCCATCCCCACGCCTCCACTACTCGCCTTCAAGCAGCCGCCTAACCTCAAAAGTACCATCGTTCGCAGCAGATTACCCATCTTTCAGGAGAACAGCAACCAAGACACCACACAACCCTGCCACGGCAACCTCTGCAAGACATGCCAAATCATGGACACAGATACCATCATTACACGTGAGGACACTACCCACCAGGTATACGGTACATACTCATGTGACTCGGCCAACGTTGTCTACCTGATACGTTGCAGTAAAGGATGCTCCAGAGCATGGTACATCGGCGAGACCATGCAGACACTGAGACAACGTATGAACGGACACCGCGTAACAATCGCCAGGCAGGAGGGTTGCCTCCCAGTCGGGGAACACTTCAGCAGCCAGGGGCATTCAGCCTCGGATCTGCGGGTAAGCGTTCTCCAAGGCGGCCTTCGAGATACACGACAGCGCAAAATCATAGAGCAGAAACTGATAGCCAAGTTCCGCACTCATGAGGATGGCCTCAATCGCGATATCGGGTTCATGTCACGATACAGAACGTGACTTGACATCATGGCCGGTCTTCCCAGGTGTTTTTTTTGGTTTTTTTTTTTTTTGGTTTTTTTTTTTAAAAAGGCTAACACAAGAACACAAATTGACAGGATATGCAGCCAGCAGGTGGTTTGACACGTTGGACCCCCTGGGACACATCTCATTGTCTTGGCTGTGCTCTTTGTTGTAGCGAATAATGTGAATAGATTTTGTCTGGGTTTAAATTGTGAATTCTGGGAGATTCTCTCATTGCTAACTTACCTGACGAAGGAGCGACAGCTCCGAAAGCTTGTAAAATTAAATAAATCTGTTGGACTATAACCTGGTGTTGTGCGACTTCTCATTTTTGTACACCCCAGTCCAACGCCGGCATCTCCACATCATATCAAAGAAAGTGGAGAGTTCAAGGGAACAAGAAGTAATATTCTGCCACAGTCACATTCACAAGGATATTACTGGTGGGTTTGACCAGAGCAGCCTTGATGTTGTGGACACGACAGAACCAGACTGAACGGATTCAGACAGCACATGGTAGGAGAAGCAAGCCCAGAGCAGGGCGCCGACAAGCCCTGATGGCTGTTACTACTGTGAATAGAGAATATTTCCTGAGTGAAGAGTGGGATTGAAGGTCTCTGCTCTTTTCAAAGGTGTGAACCATTTTAAAGTCCTCGTTACATTCTGGTGGGGAGTGCGTTGTCATCAATGAAGTGCGCACGTTCTCCGCCAGTGAGGATGGTTCAGTGCGGGTTCTGAAAGGGTTAATAAGGTCAAGCAGCTTAGTGTTTAGGTGATGTTTGACCTTTTCAATCAGTTAACCAGGTCAGGACATTAAACCCCAGTGTGAACCGTGTCTGAAAGCTGCTCCTCACAAGGGCCTGTATTATTCTGTATTATTCGTCACACTTCAACCAAACTGCCAGCTCCACACAAAGCCCAGAATGGAAGAATGACCCTGTAAATTACATTTAATGGAGAACAGACTGCCCTGTGTCCCTCACTACCACTCTGGGTGTGTCTATCTGGCTAATCACAATAGATAGACAGAAATGCAGATATTTGGGACTTTCAAACTCTCAGCCATCTGATTATGAGGATTGGTTTGGAGAGAGCTGGGAAGTTGGCCAGCTAGGCTGGTTTACTCACTGTAACAGAGAGCACACACCGGGTAAAATGGAACAATGCACTCACCCCTGGTACTGTACAGTTTTATACCTCAGTGTCAGCTTCTGTACATGTGTAGTACAGTCCTGTTAAATGAAACAACTTGTATTTATACAGCACCTTATCAATTCCTCAAAGGATCCTCAAGAGATCCCAAAGTGCTTCACAACCGATGAATCATTTTTTGAGGTGCAGTCACTGATATGCAGAAAAATGCAGCTCGCCACTTTGCACACAGCAAGATCCCAGAAATAACAAATGAAGTGAAAGACCAACAACAACAACAACAACATCTTACAGACTCTGAGAATCACAGAAACTTACAGCACAGAAGGAGGCCATTCAGCCCATCGTGTCCGTGCTGGATCTTTGAAAGAGCAGTCATGCTTAGTCGCACACCCCCTGCTTTTTGTCCATAACCCTGTAAGTTCCTCATCCCCAAGTACCCGTCCAACTCCCTTTTAAAATTATTTATGGCATCAGCTTCCACCACCTTTTCAGGTCGAGTGTTCCAGATCCCAACAACTCTTGAGTGAAAAAAATTCTCATCTCCCCTCTAGATCTTTTGCCAATGATTTTGAATCTATGACCTCTAGTCATTGATCCACTTGCCACAGGGAATAATTTCTCTCTATCTACCCTATCAAAATCTCTCACACCTCTTAACCTTCTCTATTCCAATGAAAACAGTCCTAACTTTTCCAACCTCTCCTCGTAACTGAAGTCCCTCATCCCTGGTGACATGCTGGTAAACCTCCTCTGTACCCTTTCTAAGGCCTTTACATCTTTCCTGAAATGTGGCGCCCAGAATTGTCCACAATACTCCAACTGAGGCCTAACCAGTGATTTATAAAGTTCAAGCATGATCTCTTTGCTTTTATATTCTATTCCTCTATTTATAAACCCAAGTAAGCCATATGCTTTTTTAACCACCTTATCAACTTGCCCTGCCATCTTTAAGGATCTGTGTATATGGAAACCAAGGTCTCTCTGCTCATCTACACTTTTCAAAATCGTGCCTTTATAGTACGCTGACGTTCCAGATTAGTCCATTTATACAGCGCCTTTAATATAGTAAAACATCCCAAGGCGCTTCACAGGAGCGATTATCAAACAAAATTCGACACCGAGCGGGCTGACAGGCTCGTCATGTCGTGTAAGGAAATGGGTTGGCCAGGAGGCATGTGGGGCAGACAGGCAGGAAGCACTGGGCTCGATGAGTGAGTGCCTAGGCCTGCAAGTACTCAGGGCAGATGAACCGTTCCCTACCGTCCCCACGCTCTCCATCAGTCCGAGCTGTTCCTGCCTGAGCGCCCCCTGCCGTATTAGGACTGTGTAGCTCCATCCTTCTTTAGTCCAGTAAAGTGGTGTAGGGAATGAGGTAAAGTGGCAATGGGTTTGATTCCTGGTTTAGTAAGAGTGCAGTGGAGGGGGAAATGCAGGGCTCCAGACATCTAAACCCAGGGCTGAGAGAGGCGGCAGTGAGTGACTGGGGGACTGGGAACAGTCTGCTTGTGGAACAGTAAATAAACAGATGGCTGTTTTAATAAACCTAAATTGCATAAATAAACAATCATAATGTATGCTTTGTTTGTCCTATCAAAAATTACATCACAAAAGTTGAAAGTAAGAAGGGAACTATTCACTGTCTGGCTTGTGTGCGTCTTGGTGTCAGCTCCTGTAAACTGGAATAAATGTCAGGAGTGAGGAGTCAATACTGAGAGTGGGGACGGGAATCCAGCCTACGGGGCAGCTGTAACTTCCCAGACTCCACTCACATTCCAAGCGGAACATGAATATTCCCCCAGGCACTCGTGCAGTGATTGATGCGGAGTCCGATTCCATGCATTGCAGGCTGATATTACTGAAATGGCAGGCTGGGCCTCTATTTCCATACCAGAATTCCCTGAGGTCCCGCTGGAGGGCTGCTCCACTCATTCCTGATAAACGCACACTGCTTCCACAAAAGACATTTCCCGGCCCGTGGAGCAGAAAACCAGGTATTAAACTATCTTTTATGAACAGTCTGACAGACAGATGAACTGTTTGCTGTTTAGCAGGCCCCTGCTCTGCAGGCCTCAGAGTAATGGCCTTGCTTTTCTGCTGCTTGCCGTATTGTGGGTGTGGGGCTGTGTTCGTGCAGCTGGACACGGGTCAGTACCGTGACCCTTACTCTGAGTAACACGAACGAAGAGAATGTGGAGAATTCTTTTCCTTCCAACTTGAGTACCTTGTTCTACATTACAGGAACAGTGATGGGCTGAGAGCCATACTGTAGAACAGCCTGGAGCTAAAAAATAAAGTCTGAGAGAGATTGCGGTCAATCAGGAAGTAGTGGCGAGGGCACCTTTTTAAAGGTTGGGATTTAAAAGCCCGCAGGTTGTCGGCAGATGGGAAGACTCAGGAGGTGAGGACAGTTTTGAGGTCCTGGGAAAGAATGAGTTGGAGGAGGTGGTGGTGCAGTGAATCTTGAGAGTAAATTCATCGGTCCCAAGCTCCCAGCAGGAAAGGAAGGTGACGCAGTGATGAGGCTGCGGCCCTGTGTGGTGACGGTGAGTGCTGGCCTGGTGAACTTCTACTCTTTTACACAGTCAGGGTGTGGAGCACGTTGCATGGCCTTTCTGGAACTGTGGGCGTCTTAAAGTCCATCTATTAAATGACAGGCTTCCTTGTATCCTGTCCAGGAATGTGAGACAGGGATTAGAGGAGCATCTCCAGATATGGGAGCAGGATTAAATCCGGGATTGACTTTGGTTTCTTAAGAGATTGTTGATGGAAATAGAAGTGTTCGACACAAAGGAAGATACCATCTCCCTGGAGAAGCTGGAGCAGTGCAGGAACGGTGGGAGTTCCGATTAAGATCAGAGAGAAACAGGAGACAGAGAAATTGGGCAAGAGGAGGAGAAATGGCACAGGAAGAGGAGAAATGGACAGGAGGAGGGATATCGGACAGGAGGGAGGGAAATACCCACATACTCTCACCGACAGAGGGGAGCAGTATCTTGCTCTCCAACCCCTGCCAGTGCTGCTCTCTAACTATCCTGTAACTGTCCATCTGTCCCCTCCTGGCCTGAGCTCAGTGCCTTTCCTGTGACCACATGGCTGGAATCTGAAAGTTGTGTTGCCGCACTGTCGAAGGTGCGCTTTAGACCGCACGTTCACCAAAGAACAATGCTGAAGTTTGCATAGTCCAGACATAAGGCGGGCGATTTTAATCCTACTGGCCCGATGGAAATGGGCAGGCAGGCAGTCGGGTCCCGATGACATCACTGGGACCCGACATGTGTAAAGAAGGACCCCGCAGGAACTCACCATTGGGAGTTTTAACCTTCTCCCCTGTGCCCAGGTTACTTACCCGCTGGAGATCCGCCAGGAACTCACCGCTGGGAGTTTTAACCTTCTCCCCTGAGCCCATGTCAGCGGGTCCCTCTTTACATGTTGGGTCCCGGTGATGTCATCGGGACCCGACTGCAATTTTAACTGGCGGCCTGAGTAGAGAAGCTGCGGTGGTTCCCCTCTCCAGGTGAAGACAGTGGAACAGGAGCCGGGGCTGGAAGAGGCCCCAACAGGAAAGGTTTCTACTTTCCTTGCGAGGCCTGGTGGAGCAGGAGTGCCGCTCTGGGCCCCACAAAGTGAGCTGAAGCCTGGCCTGCCGCGGACTCCCCTCCCGCCGCAATCGCCAGACAGCCCCAATGTCGACTCCGTCACCGAACTAACGCTGACGAGCGGCTTCCATCGTCTCCCGCTCAGGTGCGAAGTCGGCCGGCAGAATTTAAACGAGGCCGTTAAAATCAGCCGGGGGCCTCATTCTGCGGCGGGCGGGCGTGAAGTTCACTCGCCAGTGTGGCTTCCCACTGCCAGTTAAAATCCAGGCCAATTTATTTTAAAAATGCACGAGCTTGTTTTTGCTCACCAGTTGTCACTGAGTTAACATTCCCCAGGACGGTGCTGAGTAACTCAAAGCACAAAGAAATGGGACATTGCCAAGTTAAACTTCCAGGCTCGAGGACAGGAAACATATTTTTTCCCAAATTTATTTTTTTGTCTAAAACACTTGCAGCTGTTCTGCCTTTAACTGTGTGCAGACGACCGAATACGTTTCAAATGACTGCCCAGCTCCTAATGACCACAGGAACAGGGCGATCAATGTGATCAGCAGGAACAATGAGGCGTTTGTTTGAACCCATGTCCCAGTGCAGCTTACCATCCTTTGGTCTCTCCCTAACGTGTAAGGGGAGGGGTAACTCAAGGTCAGCTGTCCTTTTGGTGAGGGATGAAGGGTGGAACATTACACACAGCTCAAACATCTCATAAATAAGGGACAGCTTCAAAATCTTCCCTCGCTGGATCCAGGATGGGTGTGGAACAGCTCAGATTTTAAAAACTTGGCCAAAAGGCCTGCTGGAATTTTTATTTTTTTAACCCAAGGGTCCGGGGTAGAATTCCTGCCCTTCAGTAGGCTCGGTTGGACAGTCTGTGGTTCCAGAGCAGCAGAGAACTCGCTCCTGCTCTGTGTTTGAGCCTGGGGACTAACCTGCTGTTCCTACAACTGCCCAATTCCTAATGACTGCAGGAACAGGGCGATTAATGTGACCAGCGGGAACAATGAGGCGTTTGTGTGAACTCGTGACCGAGTGCAGCTGTCTTTCTCTCCCGAATGCGTAAGGGGAGGTACCAGGTGGTTCTGATTATCTGACACATTCAGTAGGAACTGGGCGGTTCTCCCAATCTCATTTCACACCAAATACTGATAGGCAGGAGAGAAAACTCCAATCCAAAGTAAGTCTGGCACAGCCGAAGGTCTTATATTAAAGTGGCGAAAGACACATGGAGCTAGCAAAGTCAATCGGATTAGATCCACGTAGCACAGCTAGAACTGGGCCTATTGCAAATGACAAGAGGATTCCACTGGGTAGATACAATGGGGGCGATCTTGCCAACCCTGGGGAGGCGGGCATGGAGGCGGGACTGCCAGGAAAATGGCAGAATCTGGAAGTGGGTACCGAACCCGCCCCCAACCCGCCTCCGTGCCATCTTGCCAGGAGGTGGGTAGCCGTCCCGCGCCGGGTCCCGTCTCCTTGGAGGCGGGAAGGGATTAAAGCCACTTAACTGCCTGTTAACAGGTAGTTAACAGGCAGAAAATAGGATTATCCCCTTTTTGCCCTCACAAGTGCGGGCTTCCCGAAGGCACCGAACCCCGCCAGCTCAGCTCAGCTCAGCTCAGCGAGTACTGGGTCTGCGGGGGTCAGCGGGGGGTGGGGGGGGGGGGCGGTAAAAGTGTGGTGTGAAGGTAAGTGATGGGTGCAAGAGTGTAGAGGTGAGTATCTGAGGTAAGTGCAAAGTGTTTTTAAAAGTGTACTTACCTTTGTTTCTTCCTGCAGGCTTCAGTCGGTTTGTACGCGTTGGGATTGACAGGTGGCCGTTGCATTCACAGATGCAACAACCATCTCAATTCTGTTAAAGAAATAAGTTTGATGGGGTCTTGTATTCAAGATGACAGATGAAACGTCATATGCTGACGTGCTCTGCAACCGGCTTTCACTTAATTGGCCTGCTAAGCCCGCTGGGCGGGCTTAACAAGGTCAATCAAGGGAAAATAGTGTGGGTTGGCCACAAATCGATGGAGGCGGGACATCGACCCAACAAGCAGAAGTCCCGCCTCCAACGCGCCCCCAGTCACAAAATCACCCCCAGAGGATCCAAAACTAGTGGGGGGGGGGGGGGGGGCGCACAATCTTCAAATTAGTGCTCGGCCATTCAGGAAGCATTTTTCACCCAAAGGGTAGTGGAAATCTGGAATTCTCTCTCCCAAAGGCTGTGGGTGCTGGGGGACAATTGGAGCTTTCAAGACTCAGATCGATAGATTTTTGTTCAGTAAGGGCATCAAGGGATATGGAGCTAAGGCGGGTAAATAGAAACATAGAAGATAGGAGCAGGAGTAGGCCATTCGGCCCCTCGAGCCTGCTCCGCCATTCAATGCGATCATGGCTGATCATCCAAATTCAGTACCCTGTCCCTGCTTTCTCCCCATATCCCTTGATCCCCTTAGCCTTAAGAAATATATCTAACTCCTTCTTGAATATATTTAATGAATTGGCCTCAACTGCCTTCTGTGGTAGAGAATTCCACAGGTTCACCACTCTCTGGGTGAAGAAATTCCTCCTCATCTCAGTCCTAAATGGCTTACCCCTTATCCTTAGACTGTGACCCCTGGTTCTGGACTCCCCGACCATCGGGAACATCCTTCCTGCATCTAGTCTGTCTAGTCCTGTTAGAATTTTATATGTTTCAGTGAGATCCCCTCTCATTCTTCTAAATGGAGCTGAGGTGAAGATCAGACCTGCAGCTCACGTGGGTCAATGAAGCCAATTAAAGAGTAACTACAGCTGGCTCCAGAGTGTCTGGACTCTCCGAGGGAAGGAAACCAGTTAATGTCTCTCCTGGTAGAGTCTGATTGACAGCAAGATGTAGAAATACAATTGTAATGTCTAATAGCCGTTTTCACCTCCTGTTCAGGAACTGCTCTTTCTCTCAGTTCACTGACCCTCAAATAGAGTAACAATAGAGTAACAATAGAGTAACAATGCTGGTGTAAGAACACTCACTGCAGTTCACCGTGTGAGGGGTTTCAGATCTTTCAACTCAACTCAATGTCATAGAAAAACAAGCTTTATTTACAAAATAGTCCAATATCTTCAGTGTCAACAGACAGATTGTGCTTCATCGCATAGAGCCCTATAATTTGTAGCTAATCCATACAAAGATGGTCATAACTAGAGTTGTCAAGAAACTGGAAATCGGGTAGTGCCGGTTTTTATGGGGCAAAGTCCCCAGAATGGCGGGCAGGAAGCGGAAGCCTCTACTGACAGGCCGCCTCACAATCACACACCCCTTCGTTCGGTTACAGGCCTGTTCCGTGCATTTCAAATTACTGAAAAGAAAATAATATCCCAGCCTTCCAACCATCACTTGAGCAGTTTGCAGAGAGAGAATCGCAGGCCGGCTCTAAGAATAGGTCGATATGTTTTTCAGATGTTGCTATCCAATAATGGATCTCTGACAGCCTCGAGCTCCTGCCAGGGTTCGTCAGCAGAAGATCAGTCAGAGGACTGGGGAGGGGAGGAAGTCACACTTGGTTGGGTTGTAGCCAGTTCCCATCAGAAAAAATAAATAAATCTCAGTGTTGAGCACAGAGGGATCAGGGTGTGTTAATGATAGTGTGCGATCGGATTGCTGTGTGTTAATGACAGAGTGAGGCTAGGCTGCATTCATTATAGTTTAACACTATGACCAGATAATTGTGGTGCAGTAACATCGAGAGAATCTGGTTGTGGTGTGTTACCAAGAGTGCGAGGGAGGGATGCATTTACAACTGAACAGTGTCCCGACTATTGTAAAATCTCTTCTGCAGAGCTCATGTTGAGAGAGGACAGCAGCACAGCAGACCAGGAGAAACAAGCTCTCAATACAAACAGGGCCGTGACGACCCGCACACACCCTTGTACCCTTTACAATGGGACAGACCTGCAGCAAAGACCTCCAGAACTGAGGATCCATTCATTTTCAAAAAACTGAGAAAAACTTTTAAAATAAAAGAGTATTAATGTGATTAGGAGCCACCTTTATCCAGTTCAGGGTCACCTCACTGCTTTCTCACTGTGATGGGAAGGAAAGTTAATCAGAGGCCAAAGCAAAGGCTGCATTTAGTCCAGTCAAAGCGGCCTGGATGTTTCAGCCGAGGTTCTTTCCTCCCTCAGTGTCTCCCCGTGGGGCCATGCTTGAGTTCTGGGCGGAGGGACTGAGCAGGTAGCAGCAAGGAGTCACCTTCAGGAATAAATGTTGGCCAGGACACCGGGGAGATCTCCCCCGCTCGTCTTCGAAATAGTGGCTGTGGGATCTTTTATGTCCACCTGAGGGGCCTCGGTTTAACATCCCATCCAAAAATTGAAAATGAGATTTGATTATCTCTACCCTGCACTGCATTCACACAGTGCGAGTCTCACGTACTTCATCCTTCAGGATTTATTGACTGCGTTGCCCTGTGCTGAGAACACCGTTTAAGAATGTGAAGCACATTGAATTTACTGCAGCTCAGGAACAATCTATCAATCTCAATTTTGAAAATTTCAACTGACCCAACACCCACTGCCTTTTGGGGGAGAGAATTTCAGATTTCCATTACGCTTTGTGTGAAGAAGTGCTTCCTGATTTCACTCCTAAGTGGCCTGGCTCTAATTTCCTCTTGTTCTGGATTCCGTCCCTCAGAGGAAATAGTTTCTCTGTATCTACCTATCAAATCCCTTCATCATTTTAAACACCTCAGCAGCTGTGAAATCTCTACTAGTTAATGCTGGTTAGTGTCGAACAAGTTGTTAAATTATCCTGTTATATTTACACAAAGCGAGACTGAGGCCTCATCAAGTTGCTGTCAGTGTTGGTGTTGATTTGTTCGGGGAGTCCCAACAGACAGCAGTGGATTCTGCAATTGGTACTGAGTGGATACATTTCCAGAATATAACCGCAGCCCAGCAAATCACTAACAACCTTCATCAAACTACTTGAGACACACAGAAAAGAAGCAATAACATCATCTGTGTTATTTTAATGAACTGAGACGTATCAATCTAATATCTAATTTCAGCATTTACCTGTGGCAGTGGGATCTCCACCTCATACAGCACGCTACAGACACGACTCCTCTCAGTGTTCTCAGCAAATCTTGCTCTCCTTGGCTATGGTCACTGCAGGGGAGCAGAACCGGAGAGAAGCTGTGATATTTTGTGATGCAATGATATGAATTATGTCATCACGTTCCAGGATCTGTCAAGCATTTACTCAAAATCTTCATTATTCACATTGTACGCAGCGAGCTTCCCTTCTTTCAGTCTGAGGGGTGGACTGTCTGGATCCAAGTACTTTTTAATTGCGATGAGGGTTTCTGCCTCTACCACCCTTTCAGGCAGTGAGTTCCAGACCCCCACCACCCTCTGGGTGAAAAAAGTTCTCCTCAACTCCCCTCTAATCCTTCTACCAATTACTTTAAATCTATAAACCTCGTTACTGACCTCTCTGCTAAGGGAAATAGGTCCTTTCTATCCACTTTATCTAGGCCCCTCAAAATTTTATACACCTCAATCAAGTCTCCCCTCAGCCTCCTCTGTTCCAGAGAAAACAACCCCAGCCTATCCAGTCTCTCCTCATAGCTAAGATTCCCTACTCCCGGCAACATCCTCATAAATTTCCTCTGTACCCTCTCTAGTGCAATCACATCTTTCCTGTAATGTGGTGACCAGAACTGTACGCAGTACTCTAGCTGTGGCCTAACCAGTGTTATATACAGTTCAAACATAACCTCCCTGCTCTTGTATTCTATGCCTCGGCTAATAAAGGCAAGTATCCCGTATGCCTTCTTAACCACCTTATCTACCTGTCCTGCTACCTTCAGGGATCTGTGGACATGCACTCCAAGGTCCCTCTGATCTTCTGCACTTCTCAGTATCCTACCATTTATAGTGTATTCCCTTGCCTTGTTAGCCCTCCCCAAATGCATTACCTCGCACTTCTCCGGATTGAATTCCATTTGCCACTTTTCTGCCCACCTGACCAGTCCATTGATATCTTCCTGCAGTCTGCAGCTTTCTTCCTCACTATCAACCGTATAGCCGATTTTTGTATAATCTGCAAACTTCTTATTCATGCTCCCTACATTGAAGTCTAATTCACTGATATATACCACAAAAAGCAAAGGACCCAGTACTGAGCCCTGTGGAACCCCACTGGAAACAGCCTTCCAGTCACAAAAACACCCGTCGACCATTACCCTTTGTTTCCTGCCTCTGAGCCAATTTTGGATCCAACTTGCCACTTTGCCTTGGATCCCATGGGCTTTTACTTTCATGACCAGTCTGCCATGTGGGACCTTATCAAAAGCCTTGCTAAAATCCATATACACTACATCAAATGCACTACCCTCAACCAACCTTCCTTGTTACCTCCTCAAAAAGTTCAATCAAGTTAGTCAGACACGACCTTCCTGGAACAAATCCATGCTGACTGTCCTTGATTAATCTGTGACTTTCTAAATGACGATTTATATCCTGTCCCTCAGAATTATTTTCAGTAATTTGCCCACCACCAAGGTTAGGCTGGCTGGCCTATAATTACTCGGTCTATCCCTTTCTCCCTTTTTAAACAATGGCACATTAGAAGTCCGCCAGTCCTCCAATACCACACCTGTAGCCAGAGAGGATTGGAAAATGATGGTCAGAGCCTCTGTTATTTCCTCCCTTGCCTCTCTTAACAGCCTGGGATACATTTCATCCGGGCCTGGCGATTTATCTACTTTCAAAGATGTTAAACCTCTTAATACTACCTCTCTTTCTATGTTTATCCCATCTAATATTTCACACTCCTCCTCCTTAACTACAATGTCTGCATCGTCCCTCTCTTCTGTGAAGACAGACGCACAGTAGTCATTAAGAACCATACCCACGTCTTCCGCCTCCACACACAAGCTTCCTTTTTGGTCTCTAATAGGCCTTACTCCTTCAATAGCAATATTGTACTGTGTTTACAACTTCGTCAGAAATAGAGATCTTCATGAATGTGTTTGCCACGTCCCTCCTCACAAAGGCAGCGAAATCCCTCCTCCAAATCCCTAAACATCACAGTGAGACAGGAAATGGGATAATTCTGGGATAGGTGTCCAGTGATGTGTTGGAAATGGAACATGTTTTATAACAACAACAACCATTCGTATTTATATAGCGCCTTTAACACAGTAAAACATCACAAGGTGCTTCACAGGAGTATTTTAAGACAAAAAATTTGACACCGAGCCACATAAGGATAAATTAGGGCAGGCAACTAAAAGTTTGGTCAAAGAGGTCGGTTTTAAGGAGCATCTTAAAGGAGGAGAGAGAGGTAGCGAGGCGGAGAGGTTTAGAGAGGGAATTCCAGAGCTTAGGGCCTAGGCAACAGAAGGCACGGCCACCAATGGTTGAGCGATTATAATCAGGGATGATCAAGAGGGCAGAATTAGAGGAGCGCAGATATCTTGGGGGAGTTGTGGGGCTGGAGGAGATTACAGAGATAGGAAGGGGCGAGGCCATGGAGGGATTTGAAAACAAGGATGAGAATTTTGAAATCGAGGCGTTGCTTAACCGGGAGCCAATGTAGGTCAGCAAGCACAGGGGTGATGGGTGAACGGGACTTGGTGCGAGTTAGGACACAGGCAGCCGAGTTTTGGATGACCTCAAGTTTGCGTAGAGTGGAAAGTGGGAGGCCAGCCAGGAGTGCGTTGGAATAGTCAAGTGTAGAGGTAACAAAGGCATGGATGAGGGTTTCAGCAGCGGATGAGCTGAGGCAAGGGCGGAGACGGGCGATGTTACGGAGGTGGAAATAGGCGGTCTTAGTTATGCTGCGGATATGTGGTCGGAAGCTCATTTCAGGGTCAAATATGACACCAAGGTTGCGAACAGTGTGGTTCAGCCTCAGACAGATGTTAGAGAGAGGGATGGAGTCAGTGGCTAGGGAACGGAGTTTGTGGCGGGGACCGAAAACGACGGCTTTGGTCTTCCCAATATTTAATTGGAGAAAATTTTTGCTCATCCAGAACTGTATGTCGGACAAGCAGTCTGACAATTTAGAGACCGTGGAGGGGTTGAGAGAAGTGGTAGTGAGGTAGAGCTGGGTGTCATCAGCGTACATGTGGAAACTGATGCTGTGTTTTCGGATGATGTCGCCAAGGGGCAACTTGTAGATGAGAAATAGGAGGGGGCCAAGGATAGATCCTTGGGGGACACCAGAGGTAACAATGCGGGAGCAGGAAGAGAAGCCGTTGCAGGTGATTCTCTGGCTACGATTAGATAGATAAGAATGGAACCAGGCGAGTGCAGTCCCACCCAGTTGGACGACGGTGGAGAGGTGTTGGAAAAGGATGGAGTGGTCAACCGTGTCAAATGCTGCAGACAAGTCAAGAAGGACGAGGAGGGATAGTTTACCTTTGTCACAGTCACAAAGGATGTCATTTGTGACTTTGATGAGAGCCGTTTCGGTACTGTGGCAAGGGCGGAAACCTGATTGGAGGGATTCAAACATGGAATTGCGGGAAAGATGGGCACGGATTTGGGAGGCGACAACACGTTCAAGGACTTTGGAGAGGAAAGGGAGGTTGAAGATAGGGCGGTAGTTTGCAAGGTCGGAGAGATCAAGGGTTGTTTTTTTGAGGAGAGGGGTGATGACGGCAGATTTGAGGGAGAGGGGTACAGTACCTGAGGAGAGAGGACCATTAACAATGTCAGCTAAAATGGGAGCCAGAAAAGGAAGTTGGGTGGTCAGCAGTTTGGTGGGAATAGGGTCGAGGGAGCAGGAAGTGGGTCTCATGGACAAGATGAGCGCAGAGAGGTCATGAGGGGAGATCGGAGAGAAACTGGAGAAAGATGTGAGTTCAGGGCTAGGGTAGGGGGGAACCTTAGAGGAAGTTTGGCCCGGTGGGCGAGGGGAAGGAAGGGAAGTGGCAGAGGCAGCTGAACGGATGGTCTCAATCTTAGAGACAAAGAAGTCCATGAGCTCCTCACACTTGTTATCGGAGGTAAGGGTGGAGGAGACAGAGGAGAGGGGTTTAAGAAGATGGTTAGCAGTAGAGAATAGGAGCCGGGGTTTATCTTTGCATTCCAGAATGATTCTGGAATAGTGAGCAATTTTGGCAGACAAGAGCAGGACATGATAATGCTTTATGTGGTCCAGCCAGATCTGGCGGTGAATGGCTAAACCAATTGTCCACCATATCCGTTCAAGTCTGCGTTCCTTGGACTTAAGGGAGCGAAGATGAGAACCGAACCTTCAGTTATGGTTTCTACAGCTACAATGCTGTATTGGAGAAAGTATATTGGGTTTTGTTGTTCGGGAGTCACCTGGCTGTGTAGTGAGGGACTTATTTGAACCTCACTCCATTCCTGACTTTGAGTGAATTTTGTGACTTTGCTTAACCTGTATCAAAACGTAAGGCCACTTTCTCTGAGGTAGAAGCCGAGCGTTGCTCTCAGTGTGCCTGAACTTGTCATGAATCGATGTGGCTGTACAGTTTACAGGCAAGAAGAAGCATGTAACTTCCGTACAAAGTTAACCTCATTTATTCCAACACTGTGAGTAATCATTAGTTGTAACTTTAATCAAATTTCTGATCTTACATGATAATGTCTCACAGACAGAGTCATGCCAGCAATCTGAAAGCAATCTCGGGGTGTTAGGGACCGTCTCTAAAGCTCATACTCCCACAGAAAACATGTAACTTGATTGAAACATATAAGATCCTGAGGGGTCTGGACAGGGTGGATGTGGAGAGGATGTTTCCTCTTGTGGGAGAATCTAGAACTAGGGGTCACTGTTTAAAAATAAGGGGTCGCCCATTTAAGACAGATGAGGAGAAATTTTTTCTCACAGAGGGTCGTGAGTCTTTGGAACTCTCTTCCTCAGAGGGCGGTGGAAGCAGAGTCTTTGAATATTTTTAAGGCAGAGGTAGATAGATTCTTGGTAAACAAGGGGGTGAAAGGTTATCGGGGGTAGGCGGGAATGTGGAGTAATCAGATCAGCCATGATCTTATTGAATGGTGGAGCAGGCTCGAGGGGCCGAGTGGCCTACTCCTGCTCCTAATTTGTATGGTCGTATGGTAACATTTCAGCTGGAGGTAAATTGAGCCCTTTACCCTCAGCTCCCTCACAGGGGTTTATTTTTCTCCTGTAGAGAAAGCCAGTGCCCAGCAGAAACATGCACTGGGACCTCCCTGAGCAGACTCGAGTGTGAATGATGCCTGACATCCCATTGGAAATAATTCTGTCTGTTTGTCAATGTGAGTGGATTCATTTCTCTGAACGGTGAGATATGAAATGAATGGTACGCAGGACTGACAATATTTCCTGACATCTTTGTCAAACTCCTTGGACCATTCCCCCCTTCGACAGCTCACTGACTCTAACTCGGACACTGTTACTTACAGCTTATTGTCAGACTTTGCACGCTGGACAATTGTCAGAGCTGCATGAAATCTACAAAGGTATTAGTGAGATTGATGATTCTTAGAGTTAATAAAAACAATGAGTCAGATTTACAACAACAACAACAACTTGTATTTATATAGCGCCTTTAACGTAGTAAAACATCTCAAGGCGCTTCACAGGGGTATTTTAAGACAAAAAATTTGACACCGAGCCACATAAGGATAAATTAGGGCAGGTGACCAAAAGCTTGGTCAAAGAGGTAGGTTTTAAGGAGCAGCTTAAAGGAGGAAAGAGAGGTAGCGAGGCGGAGAGGTTTAGGGAGGGAATTCCAGAGCTTAGGGCCGAGGCAACAGAAGGCACGGTCACCAAAGGTTGAGCGATTATAATCAGGGCCACAGATTTAGCCGGAAGTTGGACTTTTAAATAACGTATACTTTTCAAAACTCTGATAGAACTGATTCCAACACAGGCCCCTTCTGGCGGCCTATCTTACTCTGCTCAGTGACAGGGTGCTGCTCCCTGGAAACATGCTCGATTTAACTCGTTCGTACAAACCCCACCCCCCTCAAAGGATGTAAAGGTAGCACAGATTCAGTGAGACCTCACAGAGCTGTGGCAATAAGATCTCCAGCCGCACACATCCGCCCACATTGACCCCTCTGTGGCAATAAAGGTCACCACTGCCCTCCATTATTACAGCTCAGGCAGCGACAGGGGAATCTCTGTATTATAAACCAGGGAGTAATCCGAGCATCAGGGACTGTGCCCCAGTGAGAGTCAGTGTCTGTGGAACTGTACCCCAGTGAGAGTCAGTGTCTGTGGAACTGTTCCCCAGTGAGAGTCAGTGTCTGTGGAACTGTTCCCCAGTGAGATTCAGTGTCTGTGGAACTGTACCCCAGTGAGAGTCAGTGTCTGTGGAACTGTTCCCCAGTGAGAGTCAGTGTCTGTGGAACTGTTCCCCAGTGAGAGTCAGTGTCTGTGGAACTGTACCCCAGTGAGAGTCAGTGTCTCTGGAACTGTACCCCAGTGAGAGTCAGTGTCCGTGGAACTGTACCCCAGTGAGAGTCAGTGTCTGTGGAACTGTACCCCAGTGAGAGTCAGTGTCTCTGGAACTGTACCCCAGTGAGAGTCAGTGTCTGTGGAACTGTACCCCAGTGAGAGTCAGTATCTGTGGAACTGTACCCCAGTGAGAGTCAGTGTCTCTGGAACTGTACCCCAGTGAGAGTCAGTGTCTGTGGAACTGTACCCCAGTGAGAGTCAGTGTCTGTGGAACTGTACCCCAGTGAGAGTCAGTGTCTGCGGAACCCGTACCCCAGTGAGAGTCACTGTCTATGGAACTGTACCCCAGTGAGAGTCAGTGTCTGTGGAACTGTACCCCAGTGAGAGTCAGTGTCTGTGAAACTGTACCCCAGTGAGAGTCAGTGTCTGTGGAACTGTACCCCAGTGAGAGTCAGTCTCTCTGGAACTCTACCCCAGTGAGAGTCAGTGTCTCTGGAACTGTAACCTAGTGAGAGTCAGTGTCTGTGGAACTGTACCCCAGTGAGAGTCAGTGTCTGTGGAACTGTACCCCAGTGAGTGTCAGTGTCTGTGGAACCCGTACCCCAGTGAGAGTCACTGTCTGTGGAACTATACCCCAGTGAGAGTCAGTGTCTGTGAAACTGTACCCCAGTGAGAGTCAGTGTCTGTGGAACTGTACCCCAGTGAGAGTCAGTGTCTGTAGATCTGTACCGCAGTGAGAGTCAGTGTCTGTGGAACTGTACCCTAGTGAGAGTCAGTGTCTGTGGAACTGTACTCCAGTGAGAGTCAGTGTCTGTGGAACTGTACCCCAGTGAGTGTCAGTGTCTGTGGAACTGTACCCCAGTGAGAGTCATTGCCTGTGGAACTGTACCCCAGTGAGAGTCAGTGCCTGTGGAACTGTACCCCAGTTTGAGTCAGTGTCTGTGGAACTGTACCCCAGTGAGAGTCAGTGTCTGTGGAACTATACCCCAGTGAGATTCAGTGTCTGTGGAACTGTACCCCAGTGAGAGTCAGTGTCTGTGGAACTGTACCCCAGTGAGAGTCAGTGTCTGTGGAACTGTACCCCAGTGAGAGTCAGTGTCTGTGGAACTGTACCCCAGTGAGAGTCAGTGTCTGTGGAACTGTACCCCAGTGAGAGTCAGTGTCTGAGGAACTGTACCCCAGTGAGAGTCAGTGTCTGTGGAACTGTACCGCAGTGAGAGTCAGTGTCTGTGGAACTGTACCCCAGTGAGAGTCAGTGTCTGTGGAACTGTACCCCAGTGAGAGTCAGTGTCTGTGGAACAGTACCCCAGTGAGAGTCAGTGTCTGTAGAACTGTACCGCAGTGAGAGTCAGTGTCTGTGGAACAGTACCCCAGTGAGAGTCAGTGTCTGTGGAACTGTACCCCAGTGAGAGTCAGTGTCTGTAGAACTGTACCGCAGTGAGAGTCAGTGTCTGTAGAACTGTACCCCAGTGAGAGTCAGTGTCTGTGGAACTGTACCCCAGTGAGAGTCAGTGTCTGTGGAACTGTACCCAAGTGAGAGTCAGTGTCTGTGGAACTGTACCCCAGTGAGAGTCAGTGTCTGTGGAACTGTACCCCAGTGAGAGTCAGTGACTGTGGAACTGTACCCCAGTGAGAGTCAGTGTCTGTGGAACTGTACCCCAGTGAGAGTCAGTGTCTGTGGAACTGTACCCCAGTGAGAGTCAGTGTCTGTGGAACTGTACCCCAGTGAGAGTCAGTGTCTGTGGAACTATACCCCAGTGAGAGTCAGTGTCTGTGGAACTGTACCCCAGTGAGAGTCAGTGTCTGTGGAACTGTACCGCAGTGAGAGTCAGTGTCTGTGGAACTGTACCCCAGTGAGAGTCAGTGTCTGTGGAACTGTACCCCAGTGAGAGTCAGTGTCTGTGGAACTGTACCGCAGTGAGAGTCAGTGTCTGTGGAACAGTACCCCAGTGAGAGTCAGTGTCTGTGGAACTGTACCCCAGTGAGAGTCAGTGTCTGTGGAACTGTACCCCAGTGAGAGTCAGTGTCTGAGGAACTGTACCCCAGTGAGAGTCAGTGTCTGAGGAACTGTACCCCAGTGAGAGTCAGTGTCTGTGGAACTGTACCCCAGTGAGAGTCAGTGTCTGTGGAACTGTACCCCAGTGAGAGTCAGTGTCTGTGGAACTGTACCCCAGCGAGAGTCAGTACTTCCAGGAATGGAAGGAAGAAAATTGGGAAGTAATTTTTTTCTATCTTTCAGAAGCTTTCAGTCGTTGAGGAGTGAACAGTGTGAATGGATTGTCATTTGAGCAGATGGTGTCTTTCGATGTATTTATTTGAAGTGAGTTAGGTTCGTTTCTTGGAATTCTCAGGATCACTGAAACATAATCTCTAGCCTCAGCAGCAGCTGTGCCTCAGCCTCTGCTCAGAACAAATCTGTTGTTACTTTCCTGTGCTCTTTTAACGTGGCCCAAACAACGCCAAGATAAGCTGGAGTCTTGCTGTGCTGTAATCGCAGTGCCCGTCAGTGCAGACTGACGGAGCAGGCACTGGTCTATAAGGCAGGGGTTATGCTTGGTGCTGTTGTACAAACACTCAGCACAATCGGATCAAATCGCTCGCTGTGCTATTTTAACACAGGTGTCAAAACACCGCTGAGGAATTTGGTCCGAGCAGGAACCGCCATAAGTTAGAGCGTGAATAATATGTAACATTTAAAAAATGCACTTTTATGTTGTGTGGATATCAGCAGTCGGATTATTGAGAGTGAGACTTGGACCTGGTAATTTGACACTGTCCTGGTTCTGGGTTCTGGGTTCTGGTTGCTGTGCAGCCACCTGAAGAGCTCAGCATCTTTTGGCTGCTTGCGGTTACAAGGTTTAATAAATTAAAGCAGATTCACATCAAAGCCACAACGCTTCACTCAAAGAGCAGCCTTGTGGTTACTTTTACCAAGGCTTTATTTCACACATTATTGTGTTTATTCAGGTCAGTAATGATTCACCGGTTACCGGTGCAGCGATTGCACTTTAACGACCTGAGCATCTGACAAACTTGTTAAACACAGAAACCTGATCACATTTATCTGAATCTGTGCATTTTTGGATTCTCCATTGCAAACTCTGTATTACTCCTTTATATGATTTTATACAGCTCCCTTAATTCTCCCCAAGTCAGATACAGACTTAAGTTTCCTTTTTCTGCTCACACTATAGGCAAGCACACTTTAAGAGGAACTTTAAATGGGCCCAGTGTTCTATTTTGAGCTCCTGTTCACTGATACGTGGAGTTGACCCTGACTCAGCCGTGACCAAACTGGTCTGAGACAAATCAAAGCTCTTAGAGTGAGAAGGCTTTCATTCCATTCGACAGGGTTGGTTTCCACCTTAGCTCCTGGAGTTGACACCCCCTAAATCCCCCAGAGCGGACAGCTCTATCCCATCTATAAGGGTAGGATTCAATCCTGGCTCCCAGAGGTGAAAGGTCATCCTTTGGGCCTACTGGATTCCCTGGGGAATTTTAACTCCAAAAAACGGGCGGGTTTGTATCGGGTGGGAGGTTAAAGTGTTTAAAATCTGAATCCCGACCCCAACCCGCACACTTCCAGTTTTAACGGAGGCGGGATGCCAATTGAAATATTAGAATGAGGCTGCGTGGTTTGAAATTTAACTCTAGCCGGCCGAGTTTCCCAGGCCTCGGGAAACCCGCCAGCTAAAGGGAGGCAAAGACTGTTGGATCCAGGAGGTACGTGCCTTTCCACTTACCTGCTGGATCCAACATAACTGCCTCGCCAATCCCCCACGATCGGACACCCCCCCGACCCTTCCGATCTCCCCCTGACCTCCCCCACGAGACGTCCGTGCTCACCCCCGAGGCCTCTGAACTCTCACCCACCCCCCACCGGCATCTGATCTACACCCCCACCGGCCTCCGATCTGTGACCCCCGCCCCCTGGCCTCCGATCCCTCCTCTCCGCTCCCCGGCTGCGGCCTTGTGCTGAAGGCTTACCTGTCCGACAGCCAGTCAGCCTCTTAATCTGTCTGGCTATGGCCGGGAAATGGAGAGAATGTTAATCAGGTCCTGCCGTTAACTTCGGCAAGGCCTGAGGGAAACCCGTACTTCCGGGATTCCCGACCTCAATCCAGCCCCCTACCCACCCACTCCCCCTCCCCACCTCCGAGTAAAGATCCAGCCCCCAGTCTCTATTTCAGCCCATTTTTATTTTGAGTTCACGCGCTGTGGCCGTGTATGCAATCCTGTTACACACTGGATAGATCCAAAATGACTTCAGATGATCTGGGATGTCCCACTTACAGCCCCAGACAATCAGTTGGTGTGTGTGTGGTGTTTGGAAGTTTAGGGCAGGTTTTCTCGTCAGTGGAATGAAGTTGTGTTGTCACGGCGCGCGCACACAAGAGCCAGGAGCTCGAGTGCAGAATCTCCCAGCCAGCTGTCTGATTCTCCCAGCCTAAGTGATTTGCACATTTTGCCATGAGAGCTGCAATATAATGAAGCAAACTATTTCCGACGGGATTGTGCTGTGCTCTCTGCGGGGGGGGGGGGGGGGGGGGGGGCATAAAGGGAGACTCTGCAAAGGACTTCCTAAAGGGACAGAGGCTCTTTTTTGGTGGTGGCGGGGGTGGGGGGGGATTTATTGTGTGGCTTAGGTGTTGTTTTCCTCCCTTTTCTTGCATCAGAATCTGCAGGGAATACATAATAGAATCTTACAACACTGAAAGAGGCCATTGGGCCCATCCTGCCTGTGCCGGCTCTTGGACAGAGCTCTCCAATTCAGTCCCACACCCCAGCTTTCTCCCCATAACCCTGCAGATTAGTCCTCTTGATATACATGTAACACAAAAGCAGATGAATATTCTTGTAAAGTTACCGGGAAGAAATCCGCAAATGAAGCAAATGGCAGAAAAGTTTAGCAGGGCATAATAGACGAGGGGCTATGAAAAGGAGCTCTTACAATGCAAACATTCACTGCAGTGTAGGGAGCGACAAGGCATCTAACTTCCAGTTACAGAGTCTGGGGCCAGTTGGAATTCAGGAATGATTGAAGTTGTTTGTAAAGAAAGCTAAATACAAAGGCCGAGGAGCTCCGTGAAGCGAGTTACGCTGCTGTTGCACTTTCTAAAATAAATTAGCGCTGGCAGTGGCCAGCAGAGGGAGTTCACGTGGGTTTCCTGGGTCTGCTCATTGGCGTAAAACGGATTTAAGCGGGTAAAACGTTTTAGCTGAACGACCTGGCGACCTCTGTGCAGTTCAGCTCGCACTCCTTCACAGCAGACTGGGGCACGACCAGGTAAGAGAGCAACAGTGCTTGGCTCGATCCCTTCACTCTCCAATACTTCACTGCATGTCTGGAGCAATATCTTCATTAGGTTTGTACAGAATTATAAACATTCAGGCACCATCTGTGACCAAAGGGCAGCGCAGGACAGGGCAGGGCACCAAGCCAGAGAAGAACACACAACTTCACTCATTCAGACCTCCTGGAGGGCACTGAAGGCAGGACAATCAGGAGCCTCCTCTACTCTGCTCCAACAAGGGGCTTCAGCCCCAGCCTCAGAAGAGCATGCCCTCTGCATCGGTCTGATATTTTTCCATTTCCTCAACCAGCCATGGGAGGACCAGTCCGAGTCCTGAAGAGCACCGGATCAGGGTCATTTTTATGCTGGATGCCCATAGCCAGTAGGAACTGGCTTGAGACCGTCCCAAATCCATTTTGCATCCGATCTTTCTGGCCAGCAGACAGAGGAGACTTTAGCCCCAGCGATGTGGGCTGGACTTGAAGCCAGTGCCAGAGGTAAAAGGGCAGTGGCTGCACCACCAGTTCCTCTAGAGGGTAAGGTGCCTACTTTGATTTGCAGTTACCTCTGGCCAATCTGAAATGTCACGCACACGTTACTGTTGACTTTCAAAGAGCCACAGATTGCTCTCCTGATGTGGGTGGGTGAGATGAGATGCACTGACTCAGACATCACAGGAGACCTGACTTGGTGAATTTGAATCATTAGATAATCTGGGAATCACAGCTGTGGAAGCAGAGCTGTGTGTGTGTGTGGGGGGTGTGTGTGGGGGGTGGGTGGGGGGAGACAGGGGCTGGAGAAGGTCTAGGGTGTGGCAGGTCTGAGTATTCAACAGGGAGACCTGGGTCAATGGTCCACATCTGTTTCCAAAGTCCAACCTCTTTAGCTCTTCTGTTGTAGTTTATGAGGCTAGAGAGATGTGGGGACAGGAAGCGAGGGTGTGAGAGATTCTATCTGATCCCTCCAGTCTGAGACAACCTCTAGCTGACCTTTCACTCCCACCTTCTCATAATTTCCTGCTCGTAGGGTCAACCTGCAATATTTCTAAATCTCCAGCATTCCTAAAACTCGCCACGGTTATTTCCCAGCTCCTCTGCTCTGAGGAGCTGAGTTACATGTAGTTTGAATTTCTGGATTGCAACATCTGCAAGTACTTTAGTCAGAAACATATATCCTGCCCTTGGCTCTGGAAGCCTAACTTGGCACTTCTCCTTGTCTTGCTGTTTTGAGTTGCTCGGTGCTGTGCTCAGATTGTTAGGGGGAAAAATTAGGTCGCGCCCCGTTTGGGGCGCAAATATCGTCTGGACGCAAATATTAGCGCCTGGCGCTAATTATCGCCACTGACTGGAAACTTCACTTTTACCGCCCCGGGAGGTGAGTGGAGCGCTAAATCAGGCGCTGCACACCTGTCTTAAGGCGCAAAGGCCGAGCAGTGAGGCGCTAACTCAGCGTGCGAGCGCAGCGCAGGTGCTGCCAGTTAGCGAGGGAACACAGACACACTGGCGCTGGCCAGTTCTTAAAGCGGGGGGGGCCAACTTGCTCCCCAGCCACACCCTGCTCATTGCAGCCTTGAATCTCGGCCTGGAGAGACCTGTGAATCCATTTTGCTGCCAAGGATGGAGAGGGTGAGAGAACGAGCTCATCGCTTCACCGAGCGGGCCTTGGATGCTCTGGTTGACGCAGTGGAGCGCAGAAGATGTATACTCTTCCCTGAGAGTGGCAGGAGGCCTTTGCCACGCGAGTACAGAAGAGTGTGGAGGGAGGTGGCTCAGAGCGTCTCCTCCAGGAGCATGGTGCCCAGGACCCATGTTCAATGCCGCAAAAAGTTCAACGACCTCACTCGGGTCATCAGGGTGAGTGGCTTTTTCTCAATACCTCTCCATCCCTCCATCTCAACCTCACTCTATGGCCAGAGGTTCTTAAAACCCCAATGCACAACACTCATCCAACACCTATGGCCCTTTCATGAAACACACACACACATTCCACACTTTGCATACAGTAAGGGCTATTCACCTATGGGAGGCACATTAGGCAAGACCATGGCTGCATACAGTAAGGGCTATTCACCTATGGGAGGCACATCAGGCAAGACCATGGCTGCATACAGTAAGGGCTATTCACCTATGGGAGGCACATCAGGCAAGACCATGGCTGTATATTGTAAGGGCTATTCACCTATGGGAGGCACATCAGGCAAGACCATGGCTGCATACAGTAAGGGCTATTCACCTATGGGAGGCACATCAGGCAAGACCATGGCTGCATACAGTAAGGGCTATTCACCTATGGGAGGCACATCAGGCAAGACCATGGCTGTATATTTACTCAGATGCTGTCCTTTTACTTGCAGGCCAAGCTGGCGCATAATAGGAGACAGCAGCAACGGACAGGTGGAGGGCGGCCTCAGCTGCAACCCCTCAGCGATCTTGAGGAGCGCGTCCACAGGATTGTGGCAAGCCGGGTGATCGGTCCCGTCGCCACTGGAGACGCCGACCCTGTTCTGGACAGCAATGGTAAAGTCATCACCTTTTTGTCCTCTGTCCTTCCACTTGTCCCTCACAACACCAGCCTTTGACACTTTCAATCCAACTTGCTAACTCGCTGCACTTATTCCTCCCTTACTGCCACCCTGTCCTCACGCTAAAGCCACTCTTGTACCTCCCTGCTTTCAGATGGTGATTCACCAGCTGAGGAGACGGGCCCTGAAGCTGCCAGTGGGAGTGAAGCTGCAGCCGAGGAGGAAGAGGAAGCCGGAGCATCAGTGCCACCCTCTCCCGAGGAAGCCCATGCCCACACTGGGAACACGCCTTCCCTGGAGGGGAGCAGGGGGGAAGGGTCTGATGAGGGTGAAGCTCCAGGACCCAGCGGAATCATTGGTGCCTTGGCCGGCTTAGGGGTTGCGTGCTGGGTTCATTGATGTTGTTAGCAATGGCAGAAGCCATTTCCACAGCAGGGGCCCTAGAAGCGGCTTGCTATCAGCCGTTGACGGACGGCCCTTGCAGTTTCACCATTGTGGGCCGCCCTCCCGCCTTGGTGCTGCTGATGATCATCCTCCTCGTGTTCTTCCTCCTCTTCCTCCTCCTCCTCTGGTGGTGCTCCAAGGCCTGGTGGCATTGGCTGGGTCCTGACGATTGCCATGTTATGCAACATGCAGCACACAACTACGAAGTTGGATACTCGCTCAGGCGAGTACTGCAGGGCTCCTCCAGAATGGTCGAGACAGCGGAACCGTTGCTTCAGCACGCCGATTGTGCGCTCAATGATGTTCCTGGTAGCTTGATGGCTCTCGTTGTACCGCAGCTCAGCAGGGGTGTTGGGCGTACGGAGCGGTGTCATCAGCCAGATGCTCAATGGATACCCCTTGTCCCCGAGAAGCCAACCAACTGGCTGATGCAGTGCCTCGAAAAGTTCTGCCACAGTAGTCTGGCGCAGGATGAAAGCATCGTGGCAGCTGCCAGGATAGTGGGCATTGACAGCGAGTATCAGCTGTCTGTGGTCACAGACCAACTGAACATTCAAGGAATGGAACCCCTTTCTGTTCCGGAATTCCTCGGCATTCTCATGTGGAGCACGCAAAGCCACATGCGTGCAGTCAATGGCGCCCTGCACCATGGGGAAGCCCGCTATCCTCGCAAAGCCCAGAGCGTGGTCACGCTGCTTGTCTAGGGTCATGGGGAAAGAGATGAACTCTCCTCTCCTTTTAAAGAGGGCATTTGTGACCTGCCGGATGCAGCAATGCACCGCGAACTGGGAGATATTGGCGAGGTCCCCAGCAGCAGCTTGAAATGAGCCAGTAGCATAGAAGTTGAGAGCCACTGTGACCTTCACTGCCACCGACAGAGACGTCCTGGACCTCAGTTGAGGCTGCAGATCTGGCTGCAGCAGGTGGCAGAGCTCAGTGACCACCTCCTTGCTGAATCGCAGCCTTCGCAAACACAGCTCCTCAGACAAATGAATGTAGGAGAGCTGTTCACGATATACCCTGGGAGGGTAAGCTCTCCTGTACATACGCCTGTTGGCCCTCCTCCATCTGGCCATCATTGCCACTCTCTCTCTGCGTCTCTGTGTCCTCCGATTCAGCTGGAGCAGGACGACGCCCCCAATCAGTGCAGCCCCCATAGTCTCTTTGCAAGCAAAGTTATGAAGGACAGCAACCAAAGTACCAGCGAAGTTAGGATCAGTAGGCAAAACTACCTCACAAAGCGTTGACTCAATGCAGAAGTCTCTCTTTCTCTCTCTCCGAATCTCTCTCTCTCTCTCAGAACGAGTGGTGCAAAAATGTCAACCACAGAAAAAGACAGGAAGAGGCCCCCTTTAAATAGCGCCCCCCCCAGCCCCACAGCGATTGATAGCGTTCCAGTCTTCCGGTCGTTGGATGCGCCAGGCGGTAAGGCAGGGGGCGCCACTCAATTTCCGCTCCGGGGCGCCACAAGGGCGTTGCACCATGGAATGACGTCACAATCTGCGCGCGCAGGTGGTCGCAGCGGTAAAGTTTAGCGCCGCCGCACAATGTCTAGTTAAGTTCCCGAGCGGCGCAAACATCGCTGCGCCCGGGCGCTAGCGGCTTTGCGCCCCATTAGCGCCCTCTTAAGGCGCTAACGGGAGGCGCAACCAACTGAATTTTTACCCCTGAGTGTCAACCATTCTCCAGCCATTTTTTTTCTTCTGAATCTTCTTTCTTATCACCTCCTCTCCCCTGCTGGCTCTCCCTCTCTGTAACGCGGCCAGTATTATGACAATTTACATTCTATCGCATCTTTTACACAGCAAATTGGCCCAAGGCCATTCACAAAGTGGCGGATTGGAGAGAGAGTGAGGCAAGGTGAGGTTAAAGAGGTTTTCAGGAGGCTTTTGAAGGTGGAAGAGATGAGGAAGAAAATTCTAGCGTCCAGTGTCGTAATGACTGAAGGCTCTGGCACTGCTGAGGCCGGGGGGTGGGGGGCGTGGAGGAGATGACTGAAGGCTCTGGCACTGCTGGAGCCGGGGGGTGGGGGGCGTGGAGGATATGCAGTGTAGGCTGGGATGTAGGGGGAGGCATTGCAGAGGAGTGAGGCCATGGGTGGGTTTGTAGACAAGGCTAAAGGCTTTGAAATCAATGCCCCGGAGGATGGGGAAACAATAGTAGTCAGCAATGGGTGAGAGGAACTTTGTATGGGTCAAGGAGTGGGTGGCAGAGTTAGAATGTACGTAGAGTGAAGTTTGGGAGGCTGGTGAGGGGGAGCTTTGTAAAAGTCAAGTCTGGAGGTGACCATGCCATGACTGAGGGTTTCAGCAGTGCTGAGGGTAAGGTAAGGACAGAGGCAAGCAACATTTTAGAGTAGAAAGAAGCAAGCTTGGTAACGGACTGGATGTGGGGTTTGAAGTTCAACTCAGAGTCAAACAGGCCACTGAGGACATGCACTGGCTCAGCCTGAGAAACAACGGGTTTGGGGGATGGAAATGGAGCGAGAGGTCTGGAGTTTCTGAAAATTTCTGAGTGTCTCATAATAACACTGAATGCTGCACTAGTAACACGCAACGCCATGGAATACAAAGATACAGGGTCAATCTCCCCACTCTGATCAGTTCTCACCCTCAGCCAGGTTAGCAATGGGTTGGAGGCCACACTGTGTAGGAAGGGTGCAGGCAGGTGTTACTGGGAGGCTAGCATGAATCCCCAAGGGCTGGGCAACTGGGAGAAAACTGCGGACAAACAATAACAAGACCGGATATATTTAGTGCCATTAATGTAAAGAATGTGGCAAGGTGCTTCACAATATAAACATAAATGAGGAAGTAAATAACAAGCCAGGAAGGGAGAGATTAGGAGGGATGAAGGAAAGATTAGTTAAAACGATGGCGTTTGGGGAGGTTTTTAAAGAAGAGGAAGAAGCGACGAGCAGGAGGGGTTTAGGGAGGGAGTTCCAGAGAATAGGGCTGAGGTGGCTAAAGGTCGGGGCAAACAGAGTATGGATCACACAAGGCTGGAGTCAGAGGACCAGAGCATTGGGAGGCAGTATCGAGGTGAAGGAGATTGCAGAGCTCGGGTTGGGAGACCCCAGGGAGGGGTTTACATAAGACGTAGGAGCAGGAGTAGGTCATACGGCCCCTTGAGCCTGCTTCGCCATTCAATAAGATCATGGCTGATCTGATCTTGGCCTCAACACCACTTCCCTGCCCGCTCCCCATAACCCTTCACTCCCTTACCTTTCAAAAATCTGTCTATCTCCACCTTAAATATATTTAATGACCCAGCCTCCACAGCTCTCTGGGGAAGAGAATTCCAAAGATTCACGACCCTCTGAGAGAAGAAATTCCTCCTCATCTCAGTTTTAAATGGGTGCCCCCTTATTCTGAAATTATGCCCCCTAGTTCTAGATTCCCCCACAAGAGGAAACATCCTCTCTGCATCTACCCTGTCAAGCCCCTACAGAATCTTATATGTTTCAATAAGATCCCCTCTCATTCTTCTGAACTCCAATGAGTATAGGCCCAACCTGCTCAACCTTTCTTCATAAGACAACCCCTTCATCTCCGGAATCAACCTCGTGAACCTTCTCTGAACTGCCTCCAGATGAGGACAAGGGTTGAACAGGATACTGATTTTGTGCGCGGTCAGGCTCAGCCTCGGCCAGTGGGTGAGGAGAGACAATGCCAGAAAGCATGGGAGTCGGAGCAGGGAGTTGAGTGACCTGGGGGGAGAAATTCGGTATCACCCCGTTTGGGGCGCAATTATCGGCCGGGCGCAAAGTTTAGCGCCCGGCGCTAATTATCGCCTCCGACTACAAACTTGGCCTCTATCGCCCCTGGAGGTGATTGGAGCGCTATATCAGGTGCTACACACCTGTCTTAAGGTGCTAACGCCGAGGAGCGAGGCGCTACCTCAGAGCGCTGGTGAAGCTCATGTGATGTCAGTCAGCAATGGAACACACACACAATGGCACTGGCCAGTTCTGAAAGGGGAGGGTTGATCTAGCTCTCCATCCACATCCTGCTCATTGCAGCCTTGAATCTCAGCCTGGAGAGACCTGTACATCAAATCTGCTGGAAAGAACAATGGAGAGTACCAGGGAAAGAGCTCAGAGTGCAGCCCCCATAGTCACTTCTAAATCGATGCAAGGAAGGTCAAATCAAAATGAACCTGCAAAGTGCTGCTCAGTACCCAAAACTCCTTCACACAACGTTGAATCTCTCCAGAAGTCTCTCTCTCTCTCTCAGAATGCATGGTTCAAAAATGTCACCGACAAAACAAGGCAGGAAGCGGTCGCCTTTAAATAGCGCTCCCCCAGTCGCTTCCCGACTGCAAAACGCTCCCCTCAACCTGTCGTTGCTAGCGGCAGGCGGTAAGGCAGGGGGCGCCACTCAATATCCGCTCCGGGGCGATACCGGGGCGTTGCGCACTCGACTGACGTCACGATCTGCCGGCGCAGGAGATCGTGGCGGTAGTGTTTAGCGCCGAGGCAAAATGTCTGGTCAATTTCACGAGCGCCGCAAACATCGCCGCGCCCGGGCGCTAGTTGCTTTGCGCCCCGTTAGCGCCCTCTTAGGGCGTTAACGGGCGGTGCTAATCAACCGAATTGTTCCCCCCAGGAGTCTACTGCAGAGAGGAGCAAGGATAGTGGAGGTGGGTCTCATGGAAGTGATGAGCTTGGAGAGGGCATGGGAGAAGCTGGGGAGAAACTGCAAAATGACAAGGATTGAGGGCTAGATTGGAAGAATGGGAGGAGGGGGCCAGGAGCTGGGGAGGAGGGGCAAAGGAGGAGGCAGCTGCACAGATGGATTAGATCCACGTCCTCCTCCCATTTACTATTACTGGTGAGGGCTGAGGGGTGGTGGGAAGGGGTTTCAGGAAATGTTTGGTATGGAGAAAAGGAGCAATCTTAGAGCACCAGGGGAAACAACAGTGGAGGGTGAACGTGATGTGTTTGCTGGGACCAGAGGTGAAGGAGCAGATTAACAGCAGTGGAAGTAGGTTGCTGCTGATTTGAGACGAGGGGTGTGGAGAGGACACGGCAAATGAAAAGGTCGATGGGACAACCGAGGATATGGATGGTGGAGTTTACAGGAAGGGTGAGGTTGAGAAAATATAGGAGGCAGGACAAGTAGGAGGAGAGGGGTACACAAAGCACAAAATCAGAATCCCTAACTACTCATTAACTACAGTCACAAATCCAGTTGGTATAAGAAGTCCTTGTGTTTGAACGTTGCACTGCGAGAACTTCTGAAAGGATTTTACTGAATCACAAGGTCACCCGAAATATTCTCAACCAACAAAGAGGGACTGGACTGGATTATCGGCAGAGTTTATATTCAAACAGGAAGCGGCCGCTATAAATAGTCTGAGTTCTCTGAGAAAACATTTCATTACAGGCTCGTCACAGTGGACAAAACGTGGGATAACAATCATCATTCTCGGACACATAACCACATATACACCCTGTACACAGATACCCAGACACACACCCGGTACACAGATACCCAGACACATGCCTGGTACACAGATACCCGGACACACACCCAGGGCACAAATACCCGGAAACACACTCAGTACACAGATACCCAGACACACACCCGGTATACAGATACCCAGACACACACCCGGTACACAGATACCCGGACACTCACCCGGTACACAGATACCCGGACACACACCTGGTACACAGATACCCGGACACACACCCGGTACACAGATACCCGGACACACACCTGGTACACAGATACCCGGACACACACCCGGTACACAGATACCCGGACACAAACCCGGTACACAGATACCCGGACACACACTCTGTACACCGATACCCAGACACACACCCAGTACACAGATACCCGGACACACACCCGGTACACAGATACCCGGAAACACACCCGGTACACCGATACCCGGACACGCACCTGGTACACAGATACCCGGACACTCACCCGGTACACAGATATCCGGACACACACACGGTACACAGATACCCAGATACAAACCCGGTACACAGATACCCGGACACACACCCGGTACACAGATACCCGGACACACACCCGGTACACAGATACCCGGACACGCACCTGGTACACAGATACCCGGACACGCACCCGGTACACAGATACCCGGACACATTCCCAGTACATAGATAGCCAGACACAAACCTGGTACACAGATAACCAGACACACACTCTGTACACAGATACCCGGACACACACCTGGTACACAGATACCCGGACACACTCCCGGGACACAGATACCCGTACACACACCCTGTACACAGATACCCAGACACACACCCGGTACACAGATACCCGGACATACACCCGGTACACAGATACCCAGACACACACCCAGTACACAGATACCCGGACACTAACCCGGTACACAGATACCCAGACACACACCCAGTACACAGATACCTGGACACAAACCCAGTACACAGATACCCAGACACACACGCAGTACACAGATACCTGGACACAAACCCGGTACACAGATACCCAGACACACACCCAGTACACAGATACCCAGACACGCACCTGGTACACAGATACCCGGCCACTCACCCGGTACACAGATATCCGGACACACATCCGGTACACAGATACCCAGACACACACCCAGTACACAGATACCCGGACACTAACCCGGTACACAGATACCCAGACACACACCCAGTACACAGATACCCGGACACACACCCGGTACACAGATACCCGGACACACACCCGGTACACAGATACCCGGACACACGCCCGGTACACAGATACCCGGACACACACCTGGTACTCAGATACCTGGACACACACCCGGTACACAGATACCCAGACACAAACCCGGTACACAGATACCCGGACACACATCCCATACACAGATAGCCGGACACACACACGGTACACAGATACCCGGATACACACCCGGTACACAGATACCCGGACACACGCCCGGTACACAGATACCCGGACACACACCTGGTACTCAGATACCTGGACACACACCCGGTACACAGATACCCAGACACAAACCCGGTACACAGATACCCGGACACACACCCGGTACACAGATACCCGGGCACACACACGGTACACAGATACCTGGACACACGCGCGGTACACAGATACCCAGACACACACCCGGTGCACAGATACCCGGACACGTACCTGGTACACAGATACCCGGACACTCACCCGGTACACAGATACCTGGACACACACCCGGTACACAGGTACCCAGACACACACTATGTACACAGATACCCGGACACACACCCGGTACACAGAAAGCTGGACACAAACCCGGTACACAGAGACCCGGACACACACCTAGTACACAGATACCCAGACACACACCCGGTACACAAATACCCAGACACACACCCTGTACACAGATACCCGGACACACACACGGTACACAGATACCCGGACACAAACCCGGTACACAGATACCTGGACACAAACCCGATACACAGACCCCGGACACACGCCCAGCACACAGATACCAGGACACACACACAGTACACAGATACCCGGACACACACCCTGTACACAGATACCTGGACACACACCCGGTACACAGATACCCGGACATACACCCGGTACACAGATACCCAGACACACACCCAGTACACAGATACCCGGACACTAACCCGGTACACAGATACCCAGACACACACCCAGTACACAGATACCTGGACACAAACCCGGTACACAGATACCCAGACACACACCCAGTACACAGATACCTGGACACAAACCCGGTACACAGATACCCAGACACACACCCAGTACACAGATACCTGGACACGCACCTGGTACACAGATACCCGGCCACTCACCCGGTACACAGATATCCGGACACACATCCGGTACACAGATACCCAGACACAAACTCTGTACACAGATACCTGGACACACACCCGGTACACAGATACCCGGACACACACCCGGTACACAGATACCCGGACACACGCTCGGTACACAGATACCCGGACACACACCTGGTACTCAGATACCTGGACACACACCCGGTACACAGATACCCAGACACAAACCCGGTACACAGATACCCGGACACACATCCCATACACAGATAGCCGGACACACACACGGTACACAGATACCCGGATACACACCCGGTACACAGATACCCGGACACAAACCCTGTACACAGATACCCGGACACATTCCCAGTACACAGATAGCCGGACACAAACCTGGTACACAGATACCCGGACTCACACTCTGTACACAGATACCCAGACACACACCCAGCACACAGATACCCGGACACACACCCGGTACACAGATACCCGGAAACACACCCGGTACACAGATACCCGGACACACACCCGGTACACAGATACGCGGACACACACCCGGTACACAGATACCCGGACACACACACGGTACACAGATACCCGGACACACACGCAGTACACAGAAACCCAGACACACACCCGGTACACAGATACCCGGACACGTACCTGGTACACAGATACCCGGACACTCACCCGGTACACAGATACCCGGACACACACCCGGTACACAGATACCCAGACAGACACTCTGTACACAGATACCCGGACACACACCCGGTACACAGATAGCTGGACACAAACCCGGTACACAGATACCCGGACACACACTCTGTACACAGATACCCAGACACACACCTAGTACACAGATACCCGGACACACACCCGGTACACAGATACCCGGACTCACGCCCGGTACACAGATACCCGGACACACACCCGGTACACAGATACCCGGACACACACACTGTACACAGATACCCGGACACACACACGGTACACAGATACCCCGACACACGCCCGGTACACAGATACCCGGACACACACCCGGTACACAGATACCCGGACACAAACCCGGTACACAGATACCCAGACACACACCCAGTACACAGATACCTGGACACAAACCCGATACACAGATACCCGGACACACACCCAGCACACAGATACCCGGACAAACACACAGTACACAGATACCCGGACACACACCCTGTACACAGATACCTGGACACACGCCCGGTACACAGATACCCGGACACACACCCGGTACACAGATACCCGGACACAAACCCGGTACAGAGATACCCAGACACAAACCCGGTACACAGATACCCGGACACACGCCCGGTACACAGATACCCGGACAGACACCCTGTACACAGATACCCGGACACACGCCCGGTACACAGATACCCAGACACACACCCGGTACACAGATACCCAGATACACACCCGGTACACAGATACCCGGACACACACCCGGTACACAGATACCCGGACACACACCCGGTACACAGATACCCAGACACAAACCCGGTACACAGATACCCGGACACACGCCCGGTACACAGATACCCGGACACATGCCGGGTACACAGATACCCAGACACACACCTGGTACTCAGATACCTGGACACAAACCCGGTACACATACCAGGACACACATCCCATACACAGATAGCCTGACACACACACGGTACACAGATACCCGGATACACACACGGTACACAGATACCCGGACACACACCCTGTACACAGATACCCGGACATATTCCCATTACACAGATAGCCGGACACAAACCCGGTACACAGATACCCGGACTCACACTCTGTACACAGATACCCAGACACACACCCGGTACACAGATACCCGGACACACACCCGGTACACAGATACCCGGAAACACACCCGTTAGACAGATACCCGGACACACGCCCGGAACACAGATACCCGGACACACACGCGGGACACAGATACCCAGACACACACCCGGTACACAGATACCCGGACACGCACCTGGTACACAGATACCCGGACACGCACCCGGTACACAGATACCCGGACACATTCCCAGTACATAGATAGCCAGACACAAACCTGGTACACAGATAACCAGACACACACTCTGTACACAGATACCCGGACACACACCTGGTACACAGATACCCGGACACACTCCCGGGACACAGATACCCGTACACACACCCTGTACACAGATACCCAGACACACACCCGGTACACAGATACCCGGACATACACCCGGTACACAGATACCCAGACACACACCCAGTACACAGATACCCGGACACTAACCCGGTACACAGATACCCAGACACACACCCAGTACACAGATACCTGGACACAAACCCAGTACACAGATACCCAGACACACACGCAGTACACAGATACCTGGACACAAACCCGGTACACAGATACCCAGACACACACCCAGTACACAGATACCCAGACACGCACCTGGTACACAGATACCCGGCCACTCACCCGGTACACAGATATCCGGACACACATCCGGTACACAGATACCCAGACACACACCCAGTACACAGATACCCGGACACTAACCCGGTACACAGATACCCAGACACACACCCAGTACACAGATACCCGGACACACACCCGGTACACAGATACCCGGACACACACCCGGTACACAGATACCCGGACACACGCCCGGTACACAGATACCCGGACACACACCTGGTACTCAGATACCTGGACACACACCCGGTACACAGATACCCAGACACAAACCCGGTACACAGATACCCGGACACACATCCCATACACAGATAGCCGGACACACACACGGTACACAGATACCCGGATACACACCCGGTACACAGATACCCGGACACACGCCCGGTACACAGATACCCGGACACACACCTGGTACTCAGATACCTGGACACACACCCGGTACACAGATACCCAGACACAAACCCGGTACACAGATACCCGGACACACACCCGGTACACAGATACCCGGGCACACACACGGTACACAGATACCTGGACACACGCGCGGTACACAGATACCCAGACACACACCCGGTGCACAGATACCCGGACACGTACCTGGTACACAGATACCCGGACACTCACCCGGTACACAGATACCTGGACACACACCCGGTACACAGGTACCCAGACACACACTATGTACACAGATACCCGGACACACACCCGGTACACAGAAAGCTGGACACAAACCCGGTACACAGAGACCCGGACACACACCTAGTACACAGATACCCAGACACACACCCGGTACACAAATACCCAGACACACACCCTGTACACAGATACCCGGACACACACACGGTACACAGATACCCGGACACAAACCCGGTACACAGATACCTGGACACAAACCCGATACACAGACCCCGGACACACGCCCAGCACACAGATACCAGGACACACACACAGTACACAGATACCCGGACACACACCCTGTACACAGATACCTGGACACACACCCGGTACACAGATACCCGGACATACACCCGGTACACAGATACCCAGACACACACCCAGTACACAGATACCCGGACACTAACCCGGTACACAGATACCCAGACACACACCCAGTACACAGATACCTGGACACAAACCCGGTACACAGATACCCAGACACACACCCAGTACACAGATACCTGGACACAAACCCGGTACACAGATACCCAGACACACACCCAGTACACAGATACCTGGACACGCACCTGGTACACAGATACCCGGCCACTCACCCGGTACACAGATATCCGGACACACATCCGGTACACAGATACCCAGACACAAACTCTGTACACAGATACCTGGACACACACCCGGTACACAGATACCCGGACACACACCCGTTACACAGATACCCGGACACACGCTCGGTACACAGATACCCGGACACACACCTGGTACTCAGATACCTGGACACACACCCGGTACACAGATACCCAGACACAAACCCTGTACACAGATACCCGGACACATTCCCAGTACACAGATAGCCGGACACAAACCTGGTACACAGATACCCGGACTCACACTCTGTACACAGATACCCAGACACACACCCAGCACACAGATACCCGGACACACACCCGGTACACAGATACCCGGAAACACACCCGGTACACAGATACCCGGACACACACCCGGTACACAGATACGCGGACACACACCCGGTACACAGATACCCGGACACACACACGGTACACAGATACCCGGACACACACGCAGTACACAGAAACCCAGACACACACCCGGTACACAGATACCCGGACACGTACCTGGTACACAGATACCCGGACACTCACCCGGTACACAGATACCCGGACACACACCCGGTACACAGATACCCAGACAGACACTCTGTACACAGATACCCGGACACACACCCGGTACACAGATAGCTGGACACAAACCCGGTACACAGATACCCGGACACACACTCTGTACACAGATACCCAGACACACACCTAGTACACAGATACCCGGACACACACCCGGTACACAGATACCCGGACTCACGCCCGGTACACAGATACCCGGACACACACCCGGTACACAGATACCCGGACACACACACTGTACACAGATACCCGGACACACACACGGTACACAGATACCCCGACACACGCCCGGTACACAGATACCCGGACACACACCCGGTACACAGATACCCGGACAGAAACCCGGTACACAGATACCCAGACACACACCCAGTACACAGATACCTGGACACAAACCCGATACACAGATACCCGGACACACACCCAGCACACAGATACCCGGACAAACACACAGTACACAGATACCCGGACACACACCCTGTACACAGATACCTGGACACACGCCCGGTACACAGATACCCGGACACACACCCGGTACAGAGATACCCAGACACAAACCCGGTACACAGATACCCGGACACACGCCCGGTACACAGATACCCGGACAGACACCCTGTACACAGATACCCGGACACACGCCCGGTACACAGATACCCAGACACACACCCGGTACACAGATACCCAGATACACACCCGGTACACAGATACCCGGACACACACCCGGTACACAGATACCCGGACACACACCCGGTACACAGATACCCAGACACAAACCCGGTACACAGATACCCGGACACACGCCCGGTACACAGATACCCGGACACATGCCGGGTACACAGATACCCAGACACACACCTGGTACTCAGATACCTGGACACAAACCCGGTACACATACCAGGACACACATCCCATACACAGATAGCCTGACACACACACGGTACACAGATACCCGGATACACACACGGTACACAGATACCCGGACACACACCCTGTACACAGATACCCGGACATATTCCCATTACACAGATAGCCGGACACAAACCCGGTACACAGATACCCGGACTCACACTCTGTACACAGATACCCAGACACACACCCGGTACACAGATACCCGGACACACACCCGGTACACAGATACCCGGAAACACACCCGTTAGACAGATACCCGGACACACGCCCGGAACACAGATACCCGGACACACACGCGGGACACAGATACCCAGACACACACCCGGTACACAGATACCCGGACACGTACCTGGTACACAGATACCCGGACACTCACCCGGTACACAGATACCCGGACACATACCCGGTACACAGATACCCAGAAACAAACCCGGTACACAGATACCCGGACACGCATCTGGTACACAGATACCCGGACACTCACCCGGTACACAGATACCCGGACACGCACCTGGTACACAGATACCCGGACACTCACCCGGTACACACAAAACCGGACACACACCCGGTACACAGATACCCGGACACACGCCCGGCACACAGATACCCAGACACACACCCGGTACACAGATACACAGACACACACCCGGTACACAAATACCCGGACACACACCCTGTACACAGATACCTGGACACACACCCGGTACACAGATACCCGGACACATACCCTGTACACAGATACCCGGACACACGCCCGGTACACAGATACCCGGACACACACCCGGTACACAGATACCCGGACACACACCCTGTACACAGATACCCGGACACACACCTGGGACACAGATACCCGGACACACACCCGGTACACAGATACCCGGACACACACCCGGTACACAGATACCCGGACACACGCCCAGTACACAGATACCCGGACACACACGCGGTACACAGATACCCGGACACACACCCGGTACACAGACACCCGGACACGTACCTGGTACACAGATACCCGGACACTCACCCGGTACACAGATACCCGGACACACACCCGGTACACAGATACCCAGAAACAAACCCGGTACACAGATACCCGGACACGCATCTGGTACACAGATACCCGGACACTCACTAGGTACACAGATACCCGGACACGCACCTGGTACACAGATACCCGGACACTCACCCAGTACACACAAAACCGGACACACACCCTGTACACAGATACCCGGACACACGCCCGGCAAACAGATACCCAGACACACATCCCATACACAGATACCCGGACACACACACGGTACACAGATACCCAGACACAAACCCAATACCCAGATACCCAGACACAAACCCGGTACACAGATACCCGGACACACATCCCATACACAGATACCCGGACACACACCCGGTACACAGATACCCGGATACACACCCGGTATACAGATACCCGGACACACACCCTGTACACAGATACCCGGACACACGCCCAGTACACAGATACCCAGACACATTCCCAGTACACAGATAGCCGGACACAAACACGGTACACAGATACCCGGACACACACCCGGTACACAGATACCCGGACACACACCCGGTACACAGATACCCGGATACACAACCGGTACACAGATACCTGAACACACACCCGGTACACAGATACCCGGACACACACCCGGTACCCAGATACCCAGACACAAACCCGGTACACAGATACCCGGACACACATCCCATACAGAGATACCCGGACACACACCCGGTACACAGATACCCGGACACATTCCCAGTACACAGATAGCCGGACACAAACACGGTACACAGATACCCGGACACACACCCGGTACACAGATACCCGGACACACACCCGGTACACAGATACCCGGACACACACCCGGTACACAGATACCCAGACACACACCCGGTACACAGCTACCTGGACACACACCCGGTACACAGATACCCAGACAGACACCCGGTACACAGATACCTGGACACAAACGCGGTACACAGATACCCGGACACACACCCGCTACACAGATACCCGGACAAGCACCTGGTACACAGATACCCGGACATTCACCTGGTACACGGATACACAGCCACACACCCGGTACACAGATACCCAGACACAAACCTGGTACACAGATACCCGGACACACACCCTGTACACAGATACCGGGACACACACACTGTACACAGATACCCGGACACACACCCGGTACACAGATACCCGGACACGCACCTGGTACACAGATACCCGGACACTCACCCGGTACACAGATACCCAGACACACACCCGGTACACAGATACCTGGACACACACACGGTACACAGATACCTGGACACACACCCGGTACACAGATACCTGGACACACACCCGGTACACAGATACCCAGACACACACCCGGTACACAGATACCTGGACACACACCCGGTACACACATACGCGGACACACACCCGATACACAGATACCCGGACACACACCCGGTACACAGATACCCAGACACACACCTGGTACACAGATACCCGGACACACGCCCAGTACACAGATACCCGGACACACACCCGGTACACAGATACCCGGACACACACCCGGTACACAGATACCCGGACACACACCCGGTACACAGATACCCGGAAACACAACCGGTACACAGATACCCGGACACAAACCCGCTACACAGATATCTAGACACACACCCAGTACACAGATACCCGGACACACACCCGGTACACAGATACCTGGACACACACCCGGTACACAGATACCTGGACACACACTCGGTACACAGATACCCAGACACACACCCGGTACACAGATACCCGGACACACGCGCGGTACACAGATACCCAGACAAACACCCGGTACACAGATACCCGGACACACGCCCGGTACACAGATACCCGGACACACACGCGGTACACAGATACCCGGACACACACCCGGTACACAGATACCCGGACACGTACCTGGTACACAGATACCCGGACACTCACCCGGTACACAGATACCCGGACACACACCCGGTACACAGATACCCAGAAACAAACCCGGTACACAGATACCCGGACACGCATCTGGTACACAGATACCCGGACACTCACCCGGTACACAGATACCCGGACACGCACCTGGTACACAGATACCCGGACACTCACCCAGTACACACAAAACCGGACACACACCCTGTACACAGATACCCGGACACACGCCCGGCAAACAGATACCCAGACACACATCCCATACACAGATACCTGGACACACACCCGGTACACAGATACCCAGACACAAACCCAGTACACAGATACCCAGACACAAACCCGGTACACAGATACCCAGACACACATCCCATACACAGATACCCGGACACACACACGGTACACAGATACCCAGACACAAACCCAGTACCCAGATACCCAGACACAAACCCGGTACACAGATACCCGGACACACATCCCATACACAGATACCCGGACACACACCCGGTACACAGATACCCGGATACACACCCGGTATACAGATACCCGGACACACACCCTGTACACAGATACCCGGACACACGCCCAGTACACAGATACCCAGACACATTCCCAGTACACAGATAGCCGGACACAAACACGGTACACAGATACCCGGACACACACCCGGTACACAGATACCCGGACACACACCCGGTACACAGATACCCGGATACACAACCGGTACACAGATACCTGAACACACACCCGGTACACAGATACCCGGACACACACCCGGTACCCAGATACCCAGACACAAACCCGGTAAACAGATACCCGGACACACATCCCATACAGAGATACCCGGACACACACCCGGTACACAGATACCCGGATACACACCCGGTACACAGATACCCGGACACACACCCTGTACACAGATACCCAGACACACGCCCAGTACACAGATACCCGGACACATTCCCAGTACACAGATAGCCGGACACAAACACGGTATACAGATACCCGGACACACACCCGGTACACAGATACCCGGACACACACCCGGTACACAGATACCCGGACACACACCCGGTACACAGATACCCAGACACACACCCGGTACACAGCTACCTGGACACACACCCGGTACACAGATACCCAGACAGACACCCGGTACACAGATACCTGGACACAAACGCGGTACACAGATACCCGGACACACACCCGCTACACAGATACCCGGACAAGCACCTGGTACACAGATACCCGGACATTCACCTGGTACACAGATACCCAGCCACACACCCGGTACACAGATACCCAGACACACACTGGTACACAGATACCCGGACACACACCCTGTACACAGATACCCGGGACACACACACTGTACACAGATACCCGACACACACCCGGTACACAGATACCCGGACACGCACCTGGTACACAGATACCCGGACACACACCCGGTACACAGATACCCAGACACACACCCGGTACACAGATACCTGGACACACACCCGTACACAGATACCGG
>CM059445.1:20982597-21005054 GCA_030390025.1 Squalus acanthias
ATAACTTGCTCAAAAAAATGAATAAAATATAATTTATCATCTCTGATGGAATTTTATGGTTACTTTGCATCTTTTAATTGTGATCTTGGTGTTTGGGGGAGGGCCCAGGCTCTGGTCCCTCTATTACAGGGAGGGCCTGGGGTCTGGTCCCTCTATTACGGGGAGGCCCGGGCTCTGGTCCCTCTATTACAGGGAGGGCCCCGGCTCTGGTCCCTCTATTACGGGGAGGGCCTGGGCTCTGGTCCCTCTATTACAGGGAGGGCCTGGGGTCTGGTCCCTCTATTACAGGCAGGGCCCGGGCTCTGGTCCCTCTATTACAGGGAGGGCCTGGGCTCTGGTCCCTCTATTACAGGCAGGGCCCGGGGTCTGGTCCCTCTATTACAGGGAGAGCCCGGTCTCTGGTCCCTCTATTACAGGGAGGGCCCGGGCTCTGGTCCCTCTATTACAGGGAGGCCCAGGCTCTGGTCCCTCTATTACAGGGAGGGCCCCGGCTCTGGTCCCTCTATTACGGGGAGGGCCTGGGCTCTGGTCCCTCTATTACAGGGAGGGCCTGGGGTCTGGTCCCTCTATTACAGGCAGGGCCCGGGCTCTGGTCCCTCTATTACAGGGAGGGCCCGGGCTCTGGTCCCTCTATTACAGGCAGGGCCCGGGGTCTGGTCCCTCTATTACAGGGAGAGCCCGGGCTCTGGTCCCTCTATTACAGGCAGGGCCCGGGGTCTGGTCCCTCTATTACAGGGAGAGCCCGGGCTCTGGTCCCTCTATTACAGGGAGGCCGGGCTCTGGTCCCTCTATTACAGGCAGGGCCCGGGCTCTGGTCCCTCTATTACAGGGAAGCTGGGCTCTGGTCCCTCTATTACAGGGAGGGCCCGGGCTCTGGTCCCTCTATTACAGGCAGGGCCCGGGGTCTGGTCCCTCTATTACAGGGAGAGCCCGGGCTCTGGTCCCTCTATTACGGGGAGGCCGGGCTCTGGTCCCTCTATTACAGGGAGGGCCCCGGCTCTGATCCCTCTATTACAGGGAGGGCCCCGGCTCTGGTCCCTCTATTACGGGGAGGGCCTGGGCTCTGGTCCCTCTATTACAGGGAGGGCCCGGGCTCTGGTCCCTCTATTACGGGGAGGGCCCCGGCTCTGGTCCCTCTATTACAGGGAGGCCGGGCTCTGGTCCCTCTATTACAGGGAGGGCCCGGGCTCTGGTCCCTCTATTACAGGGAGGGCCCGGGCTCTGGTCCCTCTATTACAGGGAGGGCCCGGGCTCTGGTCCCTCTATTACAGGGAGGGCCCGGGCTCTGGTCCCTCTATTACAGGGAGGGCCCCGGCTCTGGTCCCTCTATTACGGGGAGGCCCGGGCTCTGGTCCCTCTATTACGGGGAGGGCCTGGGCTCTGGTCCCTCTATTACGGGGAGGGCCTGGGCTCTGGCCCCTCTGTGTTGTGTTTGCTGACCTCCGGAGGGGCCTCAGTGTCTCTGAGCTGAGGAGGGGATCGGGTGACCCGGGCTGGGACATGTGTGTGGAATCCACTGAGGGCAGGTTAGGGCTCTGCTGTGATGCCACATATGGTCGCATAGCCGGCTGCCACTCACTGTCCAGGCTCAGATGAAGAATGACCACTGGCAGGTGCCTGGAGCCCATTGTACTGTACAGCAGGAATAGAATGGTCTGGGGGAACGTTGAGTGTTGTGTCTGGGGGCTGTACCCAATGCGTCACGGAACAGTTTTACTGACCCGTGTGGGGTATTTGGTGTTAACCCAGAGGGAGCTGTTCCCAGGGCAGGACAGTGCAAATATATTCCAGAGAGAACTGAAGAAGGGGTGTTCGAGGGGTATTTTTTTAAAATTCATTCATGGGATGTGGGCGTCGCTGGCAAGGTAAGCATTTATTGCCCATCCCTAATTGCCCTTGAGAAGGTGGTGGTGAGCCGCCGCCTTGAACTGCTGCAGTCCGTGTGGTGAAGGTACTCCCACAGTGCTGTTAGGGAGGGAGTTCCAGGATTTTGACCCAGCGACTATGAAGGATTGGCGATATATTTCCAAGTCAGGATGGTGTGTGTGTGACTTGGAGGGGAACTTGGAGGTGGTGGTGTTCCCGTGCGCCTGCTGCCCTTGTCCTTCTAGGTGGTAGAGGTTGCGGGTTTGGGAGGCGCTGCCGAAGAAGTCTTGGCGAGTTGCTGCAGTGCATCTTGTAGATGGTACACACTGCAGCCACGGTATGCTGGTGGTGGAGGGAGTGAATGTTTAAGGTGGTGGATGGGGTGGCAATCAAGCAGGCTGCTTTGTCTTGGATGGTGTCGAGCTTCTTGTGTTGTTGGAGCTGCACTCATCCAGACAAGTGGACAGTATTCCATCACACTCCTGACTTGTGCTTTGTAGATGGAAAGGATGTGGGGAGTCAGGAGATAAGACACTTGCTGCAGAATACCCAGCCTCTGACCTGCTCTTGTTGCCACAGTATTTATGTGGCTGGTCCAGTTAAGTTTCTGGTCAGTGGTGCCCCCCAGGATATTGATGGTGGGGGATTCGGCGATGGTAATGCTGTTGAATGTCAAGGGGCGGTGGTTAGACACTCGCTTAATGGAGATAGTCATTGCCTGGAGATAGTCATTACGAATGTTACCTGCCACTTATCAGCCCAAGCATGAATGTCGTCCAGGTCTTGCTGCAAGCGAGTATGGACTGCTTCATTATCTGAATTATGCGAATGGCACTGTGCAGTCATGGGGTGAGGTTTTTTGTATTTCGATGAGGCCTTGCCGAAATGTTCCTTTGAGTCTGAGAGCAAGAGTCCAGTTCTGCTCGTAGTGCAATCTCAGGCTGGGCTCTTGGTGACTTTCCAATTCCTTCATAAGAACATAAGAAATAAGAGCAGGAATAGGCCATTCAGCCCCTCGAGCCTGCTCCGCCATTCAATAAGACCATGGCTGATCTTCGACCTCAACTCCATTTTCCCTCCCGATCCCCATATCCCTTAATTAATTCCGGCATTCGGCAGCCTTCAGGTTCAGTGGGTTGCACTCTTGCCTCTGAGTCAGAAGGTTGTGGGTTCAAGCCCCACTCCAGAGACTTGAGCACCATAATACAGGCCAACACTCCCATTGAGGGAGAGCTGCACTTTTGGAGGTGTCGTCTTTCAGATGAGACGTTAAACAGAAGCCCTGTCTGCTCTCTCAGGTGGACGTAAAAGATCCCATGGCACTATTTCAAAGAAGAGCAGGGGAGTTCTCCCCGGTGTCCTGGCCAATATTTATCCCTCAATCAACATCACTAAAACAGATTATCTGGTCATTATCACATTTCTGTTTGTGGGAGCTTGCTGTGCACAAATTGGCTGCCGCATTTCCTACATTACAACAGTGACTGCACTTCAAAAGTACTTCATTGGCTGTAAAGCGCTTTGGGACGTCCTGAGGTCGCGAAAGACGCTGTAGAAATGCAAGTCTTTTATTTCCACCGGCTTGTTCCCGACTGTAACCGACAGAAGATCCACAGACACAGCGGCCTGTCGGTAGAAGCCCCGCGGAAAGTCTACCCCACTGTGTGGGACAAAACAATCCTGAGGCTAATTCTGGAAAACTCAGCAACTCCTCTTCGATTTCCTCAGGCAGCCAAGCAGAGCTCCAGCAGACAGGGCTGAGTCACAACCCCAGTTACCAAGCAACCTCTATAACTGGAAATGTCCTCTCAGGAACTTGCCAAGTTCCCCTTGAAAGGACTGAATGTTTCATTAGTTTATTCCAGAGGGCAGTGACTCGGGAAAGAAACTGCAATATCACAAGATAATTATGGATGAGGAAGGCCATTTGGCCCATCTTAGTTCATCCATCCAAAAAGACACTACCCGGGGTTTACTCCGTCCGGGAACTTCTGCCACCGTCCGAATTTCCACTTTACTAGTTTGAGCCCAGGTCCCGATTGGTGGGACTGCACTGGGGCACCAGTGCCGTGAACCCATGGGGCAAAAGTCACCCCTGCGAACCTTCCGAAACACTGAGTTGCTAATCTCGGCCGAGGCCCAAGCTCTGCTGGTGGGGCCAGTCACTGGGGAGGGGTCACCGTCAGACCAGCCCCCCGGGCATGGGGTGGGTAGGGTGAGGGACCCTCTCTGGGGGGCTGGAGAATATACCTTTAATTGAGAAATAAGGGTTAAAAAGGGGGGCAGAATTAACCCTTAGCCAATAGATCAGGGTTAAGGGTTAGAGGTCAGGAGAGGAACGCCCTGGGGTAAAGTAATGCGCATGCGCGCACCCCACAACGCAGCGCGGCGCCTCAACATGGCGGCGCCCATCAGCCGGCGGCGGCGCGGATTTTGGGCCTAACTTTACTCAGCGCCATGAGGCCGCCCGGCCTGTGGGTCAGGGGGCTGGGCAGGAGCGGCCCGCTGTTCCCGCGCGGTTTATTGTGGTCCTCCCGCAGGCCGCACGGGGCCTCGGGCCCGCGGCTGATGCTGGGGTCGAGCCCCGCGGTGCTGCAGCGGGTGTCCCGGGACGTGGAGCTGCGGCCGGAGTTCGTCAGCCCGGAGGAGGAGGCGGCGTTGGTTCGGGAGCTGGAGCCTCAGCTCAGGCGGCAGCGCTACCAGCGGGAGCACTGGGACCAGGTGGGCCCTAGCAACCGGAGCCGGGGGGCCCTAGCGACCAGGCTCTGTATGGCTCAATTGCACACCAGACCCAACAGAAGGTTGCGGGTTCCAACTCTCAGCCTAGAGTTTTGAGCCCATAATCCACACTTGATACTCCAGTGCAGTACTGAGGGAGCGCCGCACTGTCGGAGGGGCAGTACTGAGGGAGCGCCGCACTGTCGGAGGGGCAGTACTGAGGGAGCGCTGCACTGTCGGAGGGGCGGTACTGAGGGAGCGCCGCACTGTCGGAGGGGCAGTACTGAGGGAGTGCCGCACTGTCGGAGGGGCAGTACTGAGGGAGCGCCGCACTGTCGGAGGGGCAGTACTGAGGGAGTGCCGCACTGTCGGAGGGGCAGTACTGAGGGAGCGCTGCACTGTCGGAGGGGCGGTACTGAGGGAGCGCCGCACTGTCGGAGGGGCAGTACTGAGGGAGTGCCGCACTGTCGGAGGGGCAGTACTGAGGGAGTGTCGGACGGGCAGTACTGAGGGAGTGCCGCACTGTCGGAGGGGCAGTACTGAGGGAGTGCCGCACTGTCGGAGGGGCAGTACTGAGGGAGCGCTGCACTGTCGGAGGGGGCAGTACTGAGGGAGCGCTGCACTGTCGGAGGGGGCAGTACTGAGGGAGTGCCGCACTGTCGGAGGGGCAGTACTGAGGGAGTGTCGGACGGGCCGTACTGAGGGAGCGCTGCACTGTCGGAGGGGCAGTCTTTTGGATGAGATATTAAACCGAGGCCCCGCTTGCTCTCTCAGGTGGATGTGAAAGATCCCATGGCCACTATTTTGAAGAGGTGCAGGGGAGTTCTCCCCAGTGTCCGGAGCCAGTATTAATCCCTCAATCAACATCATTGCAGTTTGTGAGACCTTGCTGCGTGCAAATTGGAAGACATGTTTCCTACAACAGTGACTATACTTTAAAAGTACTTCAGCGTATGTGAATCTTTTAAAAATGTTAATGGTTGAAGTGAGGAAGCAGTGTGTAAATGCAAATCCCTTTTTGTGCAGGTGTTAGATTTTTAGCAGACGACTGATGGTGTTGCTGTTCTATAAAAGTGTTACATCATTTAACACTCAGTGTAATAAAGAATAATGAGGGAGCGTAGATGTCCTTACTGTAAACAGGGCCCCACATCCATCAAAGTTGAATTGTTTCGAGAGGGATCTCAATCACCCAACATTTGGACAAGCTTTCTTGTGTTTTAACATGTTTTACATGTTACTCAGGGAAGTGTCCTAGGCCCAACCATCTTCAGCTGCTTCATCAATGACCTTCCCTCCAACATAAGGTCAGAAGTGGGGATGTTTGCTGATGACTGCACAGTGTTCAGCGCCATCCACAACTCCTCAGATAATGAAGCAGTCCATGCCCGCATGCAACAAGACCTGGACGACATTCAGGCTTGGGCTGATAAGTGGCAGGTAACATTCGCGCCACACAAGTGCCAGGCAATGACTATCTCCAACAAGCGAGAGTCTAACCACCGCCCCATGACATTCAACAGCATTACCATCGTCGAATCCCCCACTATCAACATCCTTGGGGTCACCATTGACCAGAAACTTAACTGGACCAGCCACATAAATACTGTGGTAACAAGAGCAGGTCAGAGGCTGGGTATTCTGCGGCAAGTGTCTCACCTCCTCACTCCCCAAAGCCTTTCCACCATCAACAAGGCACAAGTCAGGAGTGTGATGGAATACTCTCCAGTTGCCTGGATGAGTGCAGCTCCAACAACACTGCTCGACACCATCCAGGACAAAGCAGCCCACTTGATTGGCACCCCATCCAGCACCTTAAACATTCACTCCCTCCACCACCGGCGTACCGTGGCTGCAGTGTGTACCATCTACAAGATGCACTGCAGCAACTCGCCAAGGCTTCTTCAGCAGCACCTCCCAAACCTGCGACCTCTACCACCTAGAAGGACAAGAGCAGCAGGCGTATGGGAACTCCACCACCTCCAAGTTCCCCTCCAAGTCACACACCATCCTGACTTGGAAGTATATCGCCGTTCCTTCATCGTCGCTGGGTCAAAATCCTGGAACTCCCTCCCTAACAGCACTTTGGGAGTACCTTCACCACACGGACTGCAGCAGTTTAAGAAGGTGGCTCACCACCACCTTCTCAAGGGCAACTAAGGATGGGCAATAAATGCTGGCCTTGCCAGCGACGCCCACACCCCAGGAAGGTTAAAAAAAAATGTTTTACATCTATAACCGTGTGATGTCTGAAGTGTGGCAGACTAACTGCATGCTGGACATATAAATTAATTATTAGTAAATGAAAATATCTTTGGAAGTAGTGATGGAAGCTGAGGCTGTGTGACTCGCTCCCATGTATTCCTAGTGTTCCCGTCCCATATCTTTGTTGAGAAGAATGTTCAGCTGCAGATGGTTCAGGATTTTCATTGATTTTTCAATGTGTTTTGATTGACACAGGCAATCCATGGCTATCGGGAGACGGAGAAATCCCGCTGGACCGAGCAGAGTGAAGCTATTCTGCAGCGGCTGCGGGATATTGCGTTCCCCCCCGGAGTCCCTCAGCTCTCGATGGTACACGTGCTGGATCTTGATAAAACTGGCTTCATCAATCCCCATGTGGACAGTGTGAAGGTAAGTGACAGAGGCAGCTGTTAATGTTGACACCTCACCACCTGCGATCACAGGCTTGTTAGGTGTTGGATTCCCATTCCAGTTTCCCTCCCCCTTTCTGACTGTCTTGTGTGAGAATCATAGAATCATACAGCACAGAAGGAGGCCATTTGGCCCATCGTGCCTGTGCCGGCTCTTTGAAAATGCTCTCCAATTAGTCCCACTCCCCTGCCCTTTTCCCATTGCCATGCATATTTCTCCTTTTCAAGTATTTATCCAATTCCCTTTTTGAAAGTTACTGTTGAATCTGCTTCCACCCTTTCAGGCAGCGCATTCCAGATCATCATAACTTGCTGCATAAATTTTTTTCCTCATCTCCCCTCTGGTTCATTTGCCAATTACCTTAAATCTGTAGCAAAATACTGCGGATGCTGGAAATCTGAAATAACAACAGAAAATGCTGGAAGCACTCAGCAGGCCAGGCAGCATCCGTGGAGAGAGAGTAACAGAGTTAATGTTTCAGGTCTGGGACCCTTCATCAGAACTGGAAAAGGCTAGAGATGTAACAGATTTTAAGCAGGTGCAGAGGCAGGGAAAGGAAAATCTGTGTCTTCTGGTTACCGACCCTCCTGCCACTGGAAACAGTTTCTCCTTATTTACTCTATCAAAACTCCTCGTAATTTTGAACACCTCTATTAAATCTCCCCTTCACCTTCTCTGCTCTAAGGAGAACAACCCCAGCTTCTCCAGTCTCTCCACATAACTGAAGTCCCTCATCCCTGGTCCCATTCTAGTAAATCTCTTCTGCACCCTCGCCAGGGCCTCGACAGCCTCCTTAATTGGACACAATACTCCAGCTGAGGCCGAGCCAGAGTTCTCTAAAGGTTTAGTATAACTTCCTTGTTTTCATAACCCTGTCCCTTATTAACCCATGCTTCTCCAAGTGAGAATTAATTTTGTCCTTGACAATGGTCTCTAGTAGTTAGGCTGACTGATCTGTAGTTACCAGGTTTATCCCGCTCCCCTTTTTTGAACAGGGGTATAATATCCTCCAGTCCTCTGGCACCACTCACATATCCAAGGAGGATTGAAAGATTATGGCCTTTAGGGAAGAGTGACCATAATATGATAGAATTTTATATTGAGTTTGAAAGTGACTTCGTTAAATCTGAAATTAGGGTCTTAAATCTAAACAAAGCAAACTACGTAGGTATGAGGGGCAAGTTGGCTAAGGAAGATTGGGAAACTACATTAAAAGGTATGACAGTGGACGAGCAATGGCTAGCATTTAAAGAATTAATACATAATTTACAACAAATATACATTCCTTTAAGGCACAAAAACCCCGCAGGAAAAGTGGTCCAACCGTGGCTAACAAGAGGAGTTAAAGATAGTATTAGATCAAAGGAAGAGGCTTATAATGCTGCCAAAAAGATTATTTTAGAATTCAGCAAAGGAGGACCAAGAAATTGATAAAGAAAGGGAAAATAGAATATGAGAGTAAACTAGCGAGAGACATAAAAACAGACTAAAAGCATCTATAGGTCTGTAAAAAGGAAAAGATTAGCGAAAGTAAATGTGGGTCCCTTACACGCTGAAACAGGAGAAATTATAATGGGGAATAAGGAAATGGCAGAGAAATTAAACAAATACTTTGTGTCTGTCTTCACGGAAGAAGACGCAAAAAACTTCCCGGAAATAGTGGACAGCTAAGGGTCTAGTGAGAATGAGGAACTGAAAGATATTAGTATTAGTAAAAAAGTAGTACTGGAGAAATTAATAGGACTGAAAGCCGATAAATCCCCCGGACCTGATTGCCTACATCCTAGGGTTTTGAAAGAGTTGGCTATAGAGATAGTGGATGCATTGGTTGTCATTTTCCAAAATTCCATAGATTCTAGAACGGTTCCTGCGAATTGGAAGGTGGCAAATGTAACCCCACCATTTAAGAAAGGAGGGAGAGAGAAAACGGGGAACTACAGACCAGTTAGCTTGACATCAGTAGTAGGGAAAATGCTAGAATCTATTATTAAGGACGTGGTAAGGACACTTAGAAAATAATAATAGGATTGGGCAGATTTAACACTGATTTATGAAAGGAAAATCGTGTTTGACAAATCTGTTAAGAGTTTTTTGAGGTTGTAACTAGCAGAATAGATAAGGGGGAACCAGTGGATGTGGTGTATTTGGATTTTCAGAAGGCATTCGATAAGGCGCCACACAAGAGGTTATTAAACAAAATTAGGGCTCATAGGATTGGGGTAATATACTAGCATGGATTGAGGATTGGTTAACGGACAGAAAACAGAGAGTAGGAATAAATGGGTCATTTTCGGGGTGGCAGGCTGTAACTAGTGGGGTACCGCAAGGATCAGTGCTTGGGCCTCAGCTATTCACAATCTACATCAATGATTTGGATGAGGACCAAATGTAATATATCTAAGTTTGCTGATAATACAAAGCTGGGTGGGAATGTAAGTTGTGAGGAGGATGCAAGGAGGCTTCAAGGGGATATAGACAGGCTAAGAGAGTGGGCAAGAACATGGCAAATGGAATATAATGTGGAGAAATGTGAAGTTATCTACTTTGGTAGGAAAAATAGAAAAGCAGAGTATTTTTTAAATGGTGAGAGATTGGAAAATGTTGGTATTCAGAGGGACCTGGGTGTCCTTGTACATGAATCACTGAAAGTTAACTTGCAGGTACAGCAAGCAATTAGGAAAGCAAATGGTATGTTGGTCTTTATTACAAGAGGATTTGAGTAGAAGAGTAAAGACATCTTACTGCAATTATATAGGGCCCTGGTGAGACCACACCTGGAGTATTGTGTACAGTTTTGGTCTCCTTACCTAAGGAAGGATATACTTGCTATAGAGGGAGTGCAACGAAGGTTCACCAGACTGGTTCCTGGGATGGGGGGATTGTCCTACGGGCAACACGGTGGCATAGTGGTTAGCACTGTTGCCTCACAGCGCCAGGGACCCGGGTTCGAATCCGGCCTCGGGTGACTGTCTGTGTGGAGTTTGCACATTCTCCCCGTGTCTGCGTGGGTTTCCTCCGGGTGCTCCCGTTTCCTCCCACAGTCCAAAGATGTGCGGGTTAGGTTGATTCGGCTATGATAAATTGACCCTTAGTGTTAGGGGGATTAAATACGGGGATAGGGTGGGATATGTGTCGGTGCAGGCTCGATGGGCCGAAATGGCCTCTATCTGCACTGTGGGGATTCTGTGATTCTGTGACAGATTGAGTAGACTAGGCCTATATTCTCTAGAGTTTAGAAGAATGAGAGGTGATCTCATTGAAACATACAAAATTCTTTCAGGGCTTGACAGGGTTGATGCAGGGAGGATGTTTCCCCTGGCTGGGGAGTCTAGAACCAGGGGTTACAGTCTCAGAATAAGGGGTCGGCCATTTAGGACTGAGATGAGGAGAAATTTCTTCACTCAGAGGTGGTGAATCTTGGTAATTCTCTACCCCAGAGAGCTGTGGAGGCTCAGTCGTTGAGTATATTCAAGACAGAGATCGATAGATTTTTGAATATTAGGGGAATCAAGGGATATGGGGATAATGCAGGAAAGTGGAGATGAGGTAGGAGATGAGCCATGATCTTATTGAAGGGCTCGAAGGGCCAAATGGCCTACTCCTGCTCCTAATTCTTATGTTCTGATGGTCAGAGCTTCTGCTATCTCCACCCAAGCTTCCCTCAGCAACCTAGGGTGCGTCCCATCTGGACCGGGTGACTTTGAGTGATGCCAACCTATTGAGCACCTCCTTTATATCTATTTATATCCTATCCAATATCTCCACTCCCCCTCCTCTACTGCAACATTAACTTCATCCTCTTCTTTTGTGACGACAGATGCAAAGTTCTCATTCAATACCTCGGTCATGCCCTCTGCCTCCACAAGATTTCCTTTTTTGTCCCTAATCGGCCCCGCCCTTCCTTTAACTATCCTGTTACTTTTTATATGTGTATAAAAGATTTTTGGTTCCCTTATCTGTTACCCGCTGATCTTTTCTCATATTCTTTCTTTGCCCTTCTTGTATCCTGTTTCAATTCCCCCTGCACTCTCTGTATTCTGCCTGGTTTTCGACTGTATTCTGTACTTGACATTGGTCGTAAACCTCCTTTTCCTGTTTTATTTTAACCTCTACTTCCTTTGCCATCCAGGGATCTGTAGCTTTGGATGCCCCGTCTTTCCTCCTTATGGGAATAAGCTTGGTTTGTATCCGAAGCATTTCCGCCCTGATGGCCTGTCATTGCTCATTTACTTTTGTACTCTCGGCCTCCATTTATAAAGCCCAGGATCCCGTAAGCTTTTTCAACAGCCTTCTCAACTTGTCCTGCCACCTTCAAAGATTTGTGTACATTCATCCCCAGGTCTCTGTTCCTGCAGCCCCTTTAAAATTGTACCATTTAGTTTATATTGCCTCTCCTCATTCTTCCTACCAAAATGTATCAGTTTTGTGAATGTCCCTATCAATGCCGCCTGGATCTGCCACAAGGGTTGTTCTAAAAATAAAGTTTTTAGACGGCTTTTGACCGAGAGGGTCCCAAAGACACAGACAGCCTCTGTGTCTGTCTGCGGTGCGGGACATGCTGTCTGCAGTGTGGGAGGACTGTGCTTTATGCTGTTGCCTCTCTCTCTTGTAGTTCTGCGGGGACACGATCGCTGGCCTGTGCCTGTTGTCGGGGAGCGTGATGCGTTTGTTAAGTGAAGACAATGAGATGGATCGAGTGGATTTACTGCTGCAGCGACGGTCTGTCTACATCCTGAGGTGGGGCTGCAGAGAGTGGGGAAGAGATCGGTGGGTTTCGGTGTGAGGCAGCTGCCTGGGGCGGGGATATTCACCATTTTGATTCAGTTGTTGGATTTCCTTCTCATGGATTAGAGACCGGAAGTCTGTGCCCTCGGGGAAACTGGGGGAGGAGTCTGCCCCTCCCCCTGGGGTAACTGATGCTGGGATGGCTCCCACGGTAACCCAGTGGGCTAGTGCTTGCCCTCGTGCCCTGGCAGGGAAGGGGATTAAAGCATTCAGGCCTCTGTCTGAATATTGGATGTGCTGCCTCTCACACTCAGTCTGATGTCACAGATCCTTTCTCTCTTCCTTAACCAGCACCTTGTGTGTGTTTCAGGGGAGTCGCTCGATACCGATTCAGCCACCAGATCCTGCGAGAGGAAGAGTCGTTCTTTGGGGGGCAGAAGGTGCTTCGTGATCGGCGAATCTCCATAATCTGCAGGAACCTGCCCCCCGGCCCAGAGCCAGGCACAGGCTGATTCACCGGGGCATGGCACAGGCTGATTCACCGGGGCATGGTGCAGCCTCACTTGTATCTCTGGTAATCTGCACTCATCTGACATTCTTCGTAAATTTAACAAATGCCCAAGTTGTGCTTCTTTGTTTTGTTGGGTTATTTCCCGCTCCTTCCCCTCCAGTCTCTCTCTCTCGCTCTCCTTCAATCTCACACACATTGTCCCGCTCATACTGTCTCGCCCGACCCACCATCTCCCCCCCCCCCGTGCACACACTGTAATCAGGACTTTGTGATGTCACTGCAGCAATGTTTATTTGATCAGAAACACAGTAAATAATAAATTAAGCGTTTAACAGCGAGTCTTTAAAATAAATAAATAATTTAGATACATAAATATTTCTGGTTCCACAAACCGTCGCCGATCTCGGCCTTCACTCTCCGTCACTGAGGGTTTAAACCAAACCCAAGCAGCTCCCCCCGCCCCCCCAGCCCACACACTCAAACCCCTACTGTACCGTAAAATAGAAATCTTTTAAATACATGAACATCCAGAGCGCTAGTTTAAATATAAATACACACATCACTTTTACAACATTCTGTACACAGCTGTACAACAGGCAGAGACCCCCGCCCCCCTCCTCCGTCTCCTCTTCCTCCCTCACCCTCCCCACAATAGGCCAAATACAGCAGGACAGGAAGCTTCCACCGCAGATCACGCCAGGATGCGAGGAAACTGAGTGGGGCGAAAGCAGTTTATTCTCAACCAGTGAACTTTGCCCCGTGTCACAAGTCTCCTCGAGCCAGGCTGGCGTCAAGCCGCCAGTACTGATGCCCCTCACCTCTCCACACCAGCGTGGTTGAGATTAGTAACAGCAGTGAATCGGAGAGCAGAGGCAAGATTCGGAGAGACGAGGAGTCGGAGAGAGGGCTACATGCAGAGAGAACAGTGGAACAGAGAAGGTCTGAGGCAGAGAGTTTCACTACTGTACCTCAACAGAGGCACTGCCCACGACTACCCCCAATTCAACAACACATGCTAAGGGTGGATTGTCTCCCCCATTTCCCCCCTCCCATACTCTCATCCCGCACAGAAACTTAAGTCAGTAATAATTTGCCTGAAGGCAGATTTGGGGACTCGCTCAGTGAGGAAGCTCTGTGGATGTGGTGATTCTGCAGACTGTCCTGTTGTTACAACTGTTTCCTCTGCCTCCATTTCAGTCTTGCTTTGGTCCAGGTTTAGTCCTGATTGTCCCGGGATTTTGTCCCCCCCCCACCCCCACCCCGCTTTGCTCGGGCAGTTACCCGATGCAGCTGCACTCTGAGGCTGAGAGTTTCTCCACTGTGTGCCAGCGATTGTCAATGTCCAGAAACGTGACGTCCTTGAACTGGGTGGGCCGGCAGCACGGGTCGCTGATGATCTTCTCCTGGGACAGGTTGAGGAGGTCGGTTTTGCGCAGTAGCAGGGAGAGGGTCAGGTCGTGGTTGGTCCTGGCCAGGGGGCAGCTTCCACTGCAGTACTTGAAGAGGACAATCTCGTCCGACTGGTAGCCCAGCCCCAGATCCTGCACTCGCAACTGGAGGGCCCGAAGCCGGCAGTTCCTCTCCTCCCACTCCTCGCCTTTCCTCGTCACAGACATCTTCCGTTTTCGCCGTGGTCTTCCCGGGTTTGACTGTGAATCCTGAGGTTCCAGCGATGAGACTGAAGTGGGAAACGGTGAAACAGTGACTTCCCTGTCTGACCGCCTGTTGGAGACTCTCAGCAAGGCTGCAAGAAATCGAAAAATGAATTTAAGTTCCTTTCAACAGATCTATGAAATCATTAGAAAGCAGAGTGTGTGAGGGACGGGGCGATGGATCTGTCAGAGGGCAGCAGTATATTTACCAACAATGAGGCTCTGCCTTTTTAAAACTGTAATAACCCACAAGACACTCACTGGGGGAAGTCCCAGACGGGACACCTGCTGGGATCTCACCCACGGCCATCCCTCCCATGTGATCCTGGACTCTCGCTCTCGGGGCTGTTTCCTGATGGATGGGATCACCACTGATCCTCGGCCTCGGGTATTTTCCAAGTCGCAAGGAGCAGGAACCCCGGCCCAGCTTCCCTCCCCGGCCCAAGGCACTGAGGCCAATAGGAGCCCCCAATGTAAAATAACTAAACACACTGCCCTGCTCTGGGTGAATCTTTACCTGGGTTATTTTTCACTAAGGTAATAAATCTCAGTGCAAAGTGAAAGATTCTGCAGGTTACTCACTCAGTAACTACCCATAGCTTTCCTGCACATACAGACTCGGGGCAGGGGGAAAGCTTTTAAACAACTTGTAGTGAAGTTAATCTGCGTCTCACTTACCCGGGAGCTGCTGAGGTGCGGCGTCCGTTCCTGCGGATTCGGCTCCCTTCACTGTCTGATGATCAACGTGAAAAACCATCAAAAGTGTTAAGAGTACGGGGAATGACATTGTCCTGTCGAGTGTTCGGAAATCCTCTCCCCAAAAACCGATGGAGGTGACGGAGCAGAGAGGGGCTGCTGGGATTGCTCGCTCCAAGTCCTTTATCTCATTTGATGTTCAGTCGCTCTTCTTCCGCCGCTGTTGGTTGTGTGTGATGGAACGAGTGAATTGGAGTATTTAAAGCGAATCTGTACCCTGCATCCTCGTACTGACATATTTCATACGACATTCCTGGCATGGCTAGCCAGTGAGCTGCCGGGTAGCAGCTGCTCCAAATACCTCAGTGTTGCAGAAACGATGGGAAACGTGAGCAGAGCTCCCAGCCGATGATTCATCAGGTGCAACACAGCCGTACCTGCAGAGACCGGGAGAGGCAGCACAGGCCAGACCGCCTCGCCGCTGCTCAACCGGGGGGGGGGGGCCTTTCCTTCATCCTCCCTCCTGCCTGCGTTATTCTTAAATTGCCTTAAAAGGGTGTCAGCCATGGCTCAGTGGTAGCAACCCCACTTCTGAGACAGCTCAAGCCCCACTTCTGAGACTTCAGCCCATAATCCAAACTGACCCATCGCACACCTGTACCGTGTACATAACCCATCACATAATTAAACAGTCCACATGCAGCAAGAACTGGACAACACCAGACTTGGGCTGATAAGTGGCAGGTAACATTCGTGCCACACAAGTGCCAGGCAATGACTATCTTCAACAATGCGGAGATGCCGGTGTTGGACTGGGGTGGACAAAAATGAGAAGTCGCACAACACCAGGTTATAGTCCAACAGTTTTATTTAAAATTACGAGCTTTCGGAGCGCTGCTCCTTCTTCAGGTACAGGTACAGTGAGGGAATACAAATCGATTACACAGTATATAGAGACAGAGAACAATGTGTCTGCAGAGATACAATCTGTTAGGAAGGCATTACATCAAATACACCTCAGAGGTGTCTTTGATGTAATGCCTTCCTAACAGATTGTATCTCTGCAGACACATTGCTCTCTGTGTATATATACTGTGTAATCGATTTGTATTCCCTCACTGTACCTGTACCTGAAGAAGGAGCAGCGCTCCGAAAGCTCGTAATTTTAAATAAAACTGTTGGACTATAACCTGGTGTTGTGCGACTTCTCATTTTTATCTTCAACAAGAGAGAGTCTAACCACAGCCCCTTGACATTCAACGGCATTACCATCGTCTAACCCCCCCCCCCCCCCCCCCCAAATCAACATCCTGGGGGTCACCATTGACCAGAAACTTAACTGGACCAGCCACATAAATACTGTGGCTACAAGAGCAGGTCGGAGGCTGGGTATTCTGCAGCAAGTGTCTCACCTCCTGACTCCCCAAAGCCTTTCCACCATCAACAAGGCACAAGTCAGGAGTGTGATGGAATACTTTCCACTTGCCTGGATGAGTGCAGCTCCAACAACACTCAAGAAGCTCAACACCATCCAGGATAAAGCAGCCCGCTTGATTGGCACCCCATCCACCACCTTAAACATTCACTCCCTCCACCACTGGTGTACCGTGGCTGCAGTGTGTACCATCTACAAGATGCACTGCAGAAACTCGCCAAGGCTTCTTCGGCAGCACCTCCCAAACCCGCGACCTCTACCACCTAGAAGGACAAGGGGAACACCACCTACTCCAAGTCACACACCATCCTGACTTGGAAGTATATCGTCGCTGGAATTCCCTCCCTAACAGCACTGTGGGAATACCTTCACCACACGGACTGCAGCGGTTCAAGAAGGTGGCTCACCACTACCTTTTCAAGGGCCTTGCCAATGACTCCCACAACCTGAGAATAAATAAATAAAAAAAATACTGTGTACATAACCCATCACACACCTGCACCGTGTACATAACCCAACTCTGAAAGGTGCTGTATAAATGTAAACACTTTCTTTTTCCCTTCAGCTCTGGGTCGCACTGGGGCCATTTCCTCAGGCACTGGATGCTAATCGTGTCCAAATGACGTAGACAGTGAGTGTCAGCAGGCTATTGAACCACTGGTGGCACCATCACTAAGCCCAATCCTGTTGGTATTTGATACCCAGCGCACATATTCCCACCAGCAGGAGTTACAGGACAGGGATCAGGAGCAGGAGTCACAGGACAGGGATCAGGAGCAGGAGTCACAGGACCGGGATCAGGAACAGGAGTCACAGGGCTGGGATCAGGAGCAGGAGTCACAGGACAGGGATCAGGAGCAGGAGTCACAGGACAGGGATCAGGAGCAGGAGTCACAGGACAGGGATCAGGAACAGGAGTCACAGGACAGGGATCAGGAGCAGGAGTCACAGGACAGGGATCAGGAGCAGGAGTCACAGGACAGGGATCAGGAACAGGAGTCACAGGGCTGGGATCAGGAGCAGGAGTCACAGGACAGGGATCAGGAGCAGGAGTCACAGGACAGGGATCAGGAGCAGGAGTCACAGGACGGATCAGGAACAGGAGTTACAGGACAGGGATCAGAAACGAGTCACAGGACTGGGATCAGGAACAGGTCCCCAGGCTAATCCAGGGCATGGTGGTCAGTGTAAGCCCAGGCCAGGAATGGAACCCGCGTGGCTCAGTACCACACTGGGGGGCGGGGGTACATTGACCCCCGAGCTGGATGCTGCAGTGTCTCTTTCTCAGCGGAGGGGTCGATGGAGACAGTTCCTGTCCTGTGGGCACAGTTTGAAGAGGGCGATTCTCACATCCATCCATCACACACAATGTGCTTTTGATATTCACGGCACTTGGAAATGTTTTGTTAAATTTTCCCAGTGTATTCCTGCAGACAGCGCTCGTAAATCCCTCAGCGCGCTGTCTCTGCTTAATCCCCACACAAATCACCCTTCCTGTGTCGGCGAGAATGTTTCCACCTGTGAACTTCCCTCGCTGGGACCCTGAGCAAACGCAAAGCCCCAGCTGCCGTCGCAGGGGGAGATGGGCACGAGGGGAGTGTGGGCCCAACCGGTGGGAGCTGAAGTCAGGGCTGACCGACCCCAGTGCCGGTGGGGAACCCGGTCTCACCGTGGCAGAGACGCACCAACAGCTGCAGGTCTCGCACAGAGTGCCCTATCTCGGCTAGGCTGTCGACAGAAGCACTGAGCGAATGAGGGGAAAGTACCACAGGAACTTGCATCAGCGGGTTACCATGGCAACCTCTGGGCTCTCGGCCTCTGCTGCGCAGTGGGCAGTGAGGGGAATTATGAGGCTTGAGGGGTTAAAACGGCCTCATCTGAAACGGCTCACCCCACTCCTCGAAGGACCTGGAACATTCCAACTGTCGGATTAGTAAGAAGGACGCACTGTATTAAATTGTATGGGAAGCTGAGTTTGGGCAGAACCTCCGAGCTCACAGAGCATCCGTCCCAGAGTCCAGCGAGGGCTCATTCACCCGGGAGACAATTAACCATCGCACCAACCTCCAAACTGAAACAATTTCGACAAATCCTGACTTTAACATGTCCACGTTGCCCAGTGACTCCGACTGGGAAGTGTACAGGACTCCGCGTATATCCCCACTCCCCATCAATCTGTCCCATATATCCCCACCCCCCATCAATCTGCGGAACAATCTCTTTGCTTTCTGTCTATCCATAGTTAAATTCTCTTTAATATCAAATGCCTTAATTTTCAACAAGTGTCCTTGTGTGGGACATTATAAATCCATCAATACGACACTCCCTCTCCATCTGCACAGTGATTTCCTCAAAGAATGAAGACCTAAGCTTCACAAACACCGAGTCCCACATTAAATATTTAAGTGGAAATCTGGAACTATCTCCCCCAAAAGGCTGTGGATGCTGAGGGACAATTGGAGCTTTCAATGACTTAAAGCAATATAATTTTGTTGGGTAAGGGTATCGACGGATATGGGGCAAAGGTGGGAAAGTGGAGCCATGATCTAATTGAATGGCAGAGTCGGGTCGAGGGGCCGAATGGCCTACTCCAGTCCTGAGATGGAGAACTCACACACAAGGGAACAGTAGCATAGTGGTAATGTCACTGGGCTAGTAATCCAGAGGCCTGGACTAATGATACAGAAATGTGAGTTCAAATCCCACCACGGCAGCTGGGAAATTTAAATTCAGTTAATTAAATAAATCTGGAATAAAAAGCTAGTATCAGTAATGGTAACCATGAAATTGTTGTAAAAACCCATCTGGTTCACGAATGAAGGAAATCTGCCGTCCCTTACCTGGTCTGGCCTATATGTGACTCCAGACCCACAGCAATGTGGTTGACTCATAACTACCCCTCTGAAATGGCCCAGCAAGACACTCAGTTGTAACAAACTGCTACGAAACAAAATAATAAAAATGAAACCGGACGGACCACCCAGCATCGACCTCAGTAGAAGAGCATGCCAGCACCAGGCATACCTAAAAATGAGGTGCCAACCTGGGGAAGCTGCAACACAGGACTACATGCATGCTAAACAGCGGAAGCAGCATGCTATAGACAGGGCTAAGCGATCCCACTATCAACTGATCAAAGCTCTGCTGTCCTGCCACATCCAGCCAAGATGGTGGTGGACCATTAAACAACTAACAGGAGGAGGAGGCTCCATGAATATCCCCATCTTCCATGGTGCTGGAACCCAGCACGAGTGCAAAAGACAAAGCTGAAGTGTTTGCAACCATCTTCAGCCAGAAGTGCCGAGTGGATGATCCATATCGGCCTACTCCCGAGGATCACAGAAGCCAGTCTTCAGCCAATTCGATTCACTCCACGTGATATCAAGAAATGGCTGAGTGCACTGGATACAACATCCCGGCTATTGTGCTGAAGACCTATGCTCCAGAACTAGCCAAGCTGTTCCATTTCAGCTACAACACTGGCATCTATCCGACAATGTGGAAAACTGCCCAGGTACGTCCTGTCCACAAAAAGCTGGACAAATCCAATTACCGCCCCATCAGTCTACTCTCAATCATCAGCAAAGTGATGGAAGGTGCTATCAAGCGGCACCTGCTCACTGATGCCCAGTTTGGGTTCTGCCAAGACCACTCGGCTCCCAACCTCATTACAGCCTTGATCCAAACATTGACAAAGGAGCTGAACTCCAGAGGAGAAGTGAGAGTGACTGCCCTTGACATCAAGGCAGCATTTGACCGAGTGTGGCATGAAGGAACCCTAGTAAAACTGAAGTCAATGGGAATCAGGGGGAAAACTCTCCACTGGCTGGAGTCATACCTAGCACAAAGGAAGATGGTTGTGGTGATTGAAGGTCAATCATCACAGCTGTAGGAGTTCCTCAGGGCAGAGTCCTAGGCCCAACCAGCTTCATCAATGACCTTCCCTCCAACATAAGGTCAGAAATGGGGATGTTCGCTGATGACCGCACAGTGTTCAGTGCCATTTACAACTCCTCAGATAATGAAACAGTCCATGCCCGCATGCAACAAGACCTGGACGACGTTTGGGCTGATAAGTGGCAGGTAACATTCGCGCCACAGAAGTGCCAGGCAATGACTAACGCCAACAAGCGAGAGTCTAACCACCGCCCCTTGATATTCAATGGCATTACCATCACCGAATCCCCCACCATCAACATCCTGGGGGGGGTCACCATTGACCAGAAACTTAACTGGACCAGCCACATAAATACTGTGGCAACAAGAGCAGGTCAGAGGCTAGGTATACTGTGGCGAGTGTCTCACCTCCTGACTCCCCAAAGCCCATCTACAAGGCACAAATAAGGAGTGTGATGGAATACTCTCCACTTGCCTGGATGAGTGCAGCTCCAACAACACTCAAGAAGCTCGACACCACCCAGGACAAAGCAGCCTGCTTGATTGGCACCCCATCTACCACCTTAAACATTCACTCCCTCCACCACCGGCATACCGTGGCTGCAGTGTGTACCATCTACAAGATGCACTGCAGCAACTCGCCAAGGCTTCTTCGGCAGCACCTCCCAAACCCGCGACCTCTTCCAATTGGAAGGACAAGGGCAGCAGGTGCATGGGAACACCACCACCTCCAAGTTCCCCTCCAAGTCACACACCATCCTGACTTAGAAGTATATCGCCGATCTTTCATCGTCGCTGGGTCAAAATCCTGGAACTCCCTCCCTAACAGCACTGTGGGAGTACCATGGGTGCTACCACACGGACTGGAGCAGTTCAAGAAAGCGGCTCACCACCACCTTCTCAAGGGCAATAAATGCTGGCCTTGCCAGAGATGCCCACATCCCATAAAACGAATAAAAAAAACCCACAACAGCTCAAGACATTCAGTTCCTTTGTGCTCTTGTATTGGAGTTTCTGATTAAGTTAAGGAATGAAAGCTTTTTTCAATGGCACATTCCTGTGTGCTTCTCTCATTGATAGGGGATGAGCTGGTGGCCTCCTTAAACAGACAAGACACTATCTGGAATTTCCCACTCAGAGACCAGACGTCACTCTCCTCATAAACAAAGTCTCCAAGTAACGTGAAAAACTGGCTGTGGGGAATGTCAAGAATCATAGAACAGTACAGCACAGAAGGAGGCCATTCGGCCCATCGAGTCTGCGCCGGCTCTTTTTGAATCCAGTTAGTCCCACTCCCCCGCTCTTTCCCCATAGCCCTGCAATTTTTTCTCCTTCAAGTATTTATCCAATCCCCTTTTGAAGGCGACTATTGAATCTGTATCCACCACCCTAGCAGGCAGTGCATTCCAAATCCTAACCACTCGTTGCGTAAAAGTTTTTCCTCATGTCGCCTCTGGTTCTTTTGCCAATCACCTTAAATCTGTGCCTTCTGGTTATCGACCCCTCAACCATTAGAAACAGTTTCTCTTTATTTACTCTATACCCTTCATGATTTTGAACACCTCTATCAAATCTCCTCCAAGGAGAACAACCCCAGCTTCTCCAGTTTATCCACGTAACTGAAGTCCCTCATCCCTAGAACTATTCTCGTAAATCTCTTCTGTACCCTCTCCAAAGCCTTCACATCCTTCCTAAAGTGTGGTGCCCAGAATTGGATACAATAGTCAAGCTGGGGCCGAACTAGTGTTTAAGTCCTATGAGCAGTCTGACTAAACAAACCATCCACAAGGTTGGTTCAGCATAACTTCCTGAAATTTGTACTCTCTGTCTCTATTTATAAAGCCCAGGATCCCGTTTGCTTTATTAACTGCTTTGTTAACCTGTCACCTTCGAAGATTTGTGCACAAGCACCCCCAGGTCTCTGTTTTTGCAATCCCTTTAAAATTGTACCATTTAGTGTGTACGGTCTCTCCTCATTCTTCCTACCAAAATGCATCACCTCACACTTTTCTGCGTTGAATTTTATCTGCCATGTATCCGCCCATTCCACCAGTCTGCCTACGTCCTCTTGAAGACTATTACTATCTTCCTCACTGTTTGCTACACTTTCAAGTTTAGTGTCATCTGCAAACTTCTGGGAGAGACAAGAGGATTCACATGGCTCAGGGGTAGAGACAGCCCAGGGGGAGGGGGGCGGAGAGAGAGACAGGAGGGCACACGGCTCGGGGAGGGGGGGGGGGCGGTGAGAGATAGGAGGGCACAGGGCCCGGGGAGGGGGGGGGGGGGGAGAGAGACAGGAGGG
>CM059445.1:21005254-21081200 GCA_030390025.1 Squalus acanthias
AATAGTGCTGGGAGGGGTGGGGGGTGTTGTGTGTGGCACTGGGACACTGTGGCTTCACCAATCAACTCTCAGACCATCTGCCCTCTCCTACCCATGTGCCGCTGTGGTGATTCGATGGGTGACTCGGTCTCCAGTCCTCACACCCCCACCATGCGGCTGTCCCTGCTTCACTCCCCACCTTCACTCACCACCTTCACTCCCCACCTTCACTCACCTCTCTAACTCTCCGACTGCTCTGTGCCCTCTCCCCCTCCTTCCTTCAAACGCAATCATTATTTCTCTCTCTTTACAGAAAGTAAACTGCGTTCAATTCAACGAGGAGTCAACTGTCATCGTCTCAGGTGGGAAAGAGAAGAGAATGCGGGGCTTCGATGGGGTCAGATCAAATCGTGGGGGCACGAACTCGGGGCGAGAAGTGTCTGACTTACTGCGATCCGGCACAACACACGGCAACCCGCTTCCAGCATGTCACAATCTTGGCTTTCAATCGATCTGTGGCCTGCCGATGAATTCACAGTCAGGACAGAGACAGCACACAACTCCCAGTCCCACCGGATTGTGCAGGTGTTGTACTGCGGCCCGGTTTCTCCCCCATCTCTCCTGAAGGCGCTGACTCCTCACTGGGGCTTCGTCCACACTCTGGTACCTCGCCCAATCCCCAAACACTCACCTTCAGACAGGGGCCAGTGGGTAGCGGGCAGGGTGTCGGGGGTTGGCGGGCAGCGGGATAGTGGGTCACGGGCAGGGGGGTCAAGGGTTGGGAGGCAGGCGGGTCAAGGGTTGGGAGGCAGGCGGGTCACGGGCAGGGGGGTCAAGGGTTGGGAGGCAGGCGGGTCACGGGCAGGGGGTCAAGGGTTGGCAGGCAGTGGGTCGCGGGCAGAGGGTCAGTGGGCTGCTTTCTGCCCCCTCCTATTATACAGTGGGTCTGGGTAGGGGTGCTGATGTCAGTGCTCAGCTCCTGTGATGTTGGTTCTGGACTTAGAGTTCATCAGTGAAGCCACTTCGAATGTGAGAAAGGAGAGAGTGCCGTATAGGAACAGGAGTAGGCCATTCAGCCCCTCGAGTCTCTTCTCCCATTCAATCAGATCATGACTGCTTTCAATGAGAGTTTCCTGCAGGTTACAGGTTACAATCTTCACACTTGTTCACAGTTTGAGGCTGCGTGGTAGCTCGGTCTGTAAACACGGCGTTCATTAGCTGACCTGATAATCTGATTGCAGGTTCCATCGATACCTCGATTCGATGTTGGGACTGTCGCTCACGGAAACCGGAGCCCATTCAAATCTTAGATGAAGCGAAGGACGGGATTTCCAGTTTGAAGGTTTCAGACCATGAAATTCTGTCAGGGTGAGCGTCACAGAACTGTGCAAGAGCAGAGCAAGCAACATAACAACTAGAAACCCACACACCGATACACACCAAGCCCCGTGTACACACACACCAAACCGCGTGTACACACAGATACACACCAAACCCCGCGTGTACACAGATACACACCAAACCCGCGTGTACACAGATACACACCAAACCCGCGTGTACACAGATACACACCAAACCCGCGTGTACACGGATACACACCAAACCCGCGCGTACACAGATACACACCAAACCCCACGCGTACACAGATACACACCAAACCCCACGTGTACACAGATACAGACCAAACCCCGCGTGTACACATACACACCGAAACCCGCGTGTACACAGATACAGACCAAACTCCGCGTGTACACATATACACACCGAAACCCGCGTGTACACATACACACCAAACCCCGCGTGTACACACAGATACACACCAAACCCCGCGTGTACACACAGATACACACCAAACCCCGCGTGTACACACAGATACACACCAAACCCCACGTACACAGATACACACCAAACCCCGCGCGTACACAGATACACACCAAACCCCACGCATACACAGATACACACCAAACCCTGCGTGTACACACAGATACACACCAAACCCGCGTGTACACATACACACCAAACCCCGCGTGTACACACAGATACACACCAAACCCCACGCATACACAGATACACACCAAACCCTGCGTGTACACACAGATACACACCAAACCCGCGTGTACACGGATACACACCAAACCCGCGTGTACACGGATACACTCCAAACCCACGTGTACACACAGATACACACCAAACCCCACGTGTACACACAGATACACACCAAACCCCACGCGTACACAGATACACACCAAACCCGCGTGTACACACAGATACACACCAAACCCCGCGTGTACACACAGATACACACCAAACCCGCGTGTACACGGATACACACCAAACCCGCGTGTACACGGATACACTCCAAACCCACGTGTACACACAGATACACACCAAACCCGCGTGTACACGGATACACTCCAAACCCGCGTGTACACACAGATACACACCAAACCCGCGTGTACACGGATACACACCAAACCCGCGTGTACACGGATACACACCAAACCCGCGTGTACACGGATACACACCAAACCCGCGTGTACACGGATACACTCCAAACCCACGTGTACACACAGATACACACCAAACCCCGCGTGTACACAGATACACACCAAACCCCGCGTGTACACACAGATACACACCAAACCCACGTGTACACGGATACACACCAAACCCGCGTGTACACGGATACACACCAAACCCGCGTGTGCACGGATACACACCAAACCCGCGTGTGCACGGATACACACCAAACCCGCGTGTGCACGGATACACACCAAACCCTCGTGTACACGGATACACACCAAACCCGCGTGTACACGGATACACACCAAACCCGCGTGTACACGGATACACACCAAACCCGCGTGTACACGGATACACACCAAACCCGCGTGTACACGGATACACACCAAACCCGCGTGTACACGGATACACACCAAACCCGCGTGTACACACACATACACTGAACCCCGCGTACACAGGTACCAAACTCGCGTGTACACGGATACACACCAAACCCGCGTGTACACACCAAACCCGCGTGTACACGGATACACACCAAACCCGCGTGTACACGGATACACACCAAACCCGCGTGTACACGGATACACAGCTAACCCCGCGTGTACACACACATACACTGAACCCCGCGTACACAGGTACCAAACTCGCGTGTACACGGATACACACCAAACCCGCGTGTACACACCAAACCCGCGTGTACACGGATACACACCAAACCCGCGTGTACACGGATACACACCAAACCCGCGTGTACACGGATACACACCAAACCCGCGTGTACACGGATACACACCAAACCCGCGTATACACACCAAACCCCGTGTGTACAGGAGAGGAGTGGGTGAGGTTTTGAGAGTGGGTCTTGTGTGACTGACAGGTTTGCTCTGCACCATGACAGCTTCCTGTTGTTTTAGGTCTGTCGATGGGCGAGTCAGGAGATACGACCTGCGGATGGGACAGCTGTTCGCAGATTTCATTGGAAGTAAGTGGTGAACAATGAGATGGAATTATAGCACATCAGTTCAGATGAACAGACGGTCACTGTGTTTCTCTCTCTCTCACAGGTCCAATAACGAGTGTGTGTTTCAGCAGGGATGGTCAGTGTTCGCTCAGCTCTAGCCTGGACTCCACACTGCGCCTGTTGGATAAGGAGACCGGGGAGCTGCTGGGAGAGTAGGTGAAGCTGTGTATCAGTCGTGTCCTGAGGCAGGAGAAACAAAACCAGAATCAAACACCAACTGCACTTTAGGAAGGATGTGAAGGCTTTAGAGAGGGTGCAGAAAAGATTTACTAGAATGGTCCCAGGAATGAGGGACTTCAGTTATGTGGATAGACTGGAGAGGCTGGGGTTGTTCTCCTTGGAGCAGAGAAAGCTAAGAGGAGATTTGATAGAGGTATTCAAAATCATGAGGGGTCTGGACAGAGTAGATAGAGAGAAACTGTTCCCATTGGCGGAAGGGTCGAGAACCAGAGGACACAGATTTAAGGTGATTGGCAAAAGAACCAAAGGCGACGTAAGAAAAAACTTTTTTACACAGCGAGTGGTTAGGATCTGGAATGCACGGCCTGAAAGGGTGGTGGAGGCAGACTCAATCACAGCTTTCAAAAGGGAATTGGATAAGTACCTGAAGGAAAACAATTTGCAGGGCTACGGAGAAAGGGTGGGGGAGTGGGACTCGCTGAAATGCTCTTGCAGAGAGCCGGCACGGGCTCGACAGGCCGAATGGCCTCCTACCATTCTATGAACTGGCCCCAACCTAGTTTTCTCACTTCCTCTCCCGAGGACACAGGCCCAGTTGCCTGGTGTCTGAGCCAAGTTGTTGCTTTCCCCCCACTCCCCAAGCCAAAGGCACAGTAGGACAGTTCAGGTCACTGAGCACTGGCAGGACTTCACCTGGCTGCCAGCCGCTCCCCGGGCATCGGATGGAGTCTGACTGAGGGAGAGACAATATCCCACCCTGAACTGTGCAGCCTCTCACAGGGTCAGGGAATAAAGATACTTAAAAACCACACAGAGGGTCAGGTGAACATTAAGGAAACTGGTTTAAGATTCAATTGTTCCAGTGAAGTGTTGGGTTTGCAGCCCTGGGAGACTAGCAGTCTCCCTCTTCCTGTGCCACTTGCACAAGTCACTCTACCTGTACTGATGCTATTACCCCCCCCCTTCCCCGGACCACCATTGCCCCCCCTCCACCCCCCCGGACCGCCATTGCCCTCCTCCCCCCCCCCCCCCCCCCCCGGACCGCCATTGCCCTCCTCCCCCCCCCCCCCCCCCCCCCGGACCGCCATTGCCCTCCTCCCCCCCCCCCCAGACCGCCATTGCCCCCCCCACCCCCCCGGACCGGCATTGCCCCCCACCATCCCCCCGGACCGCCATTGCCCCCCCCCCCCCGGACCGCCATTGCCCCCTCCCCCCGGACCGCCATCGCCCCCTCCCCCCGGACCGCCATTGCCCACCCCACCGGACCGCCATTGCCCCCACCCGGACCACCATTGCCCCCTCCCCCTTCCCCCCAGACCGCCATTGCCCCCCCCCTCAGACCACCATTGCGCCCCCTACCCCCCCGGACCGCCATTGCGCCCCCCCCCCCAATTACTTTGTGATTGGTCACGAACGTTTCTCGCCCCAGTCCCAATGTGGATTCACCGCCGAGCATCGTCTACCCAGCAACCGATGTGTCGCGGCGTTCGAGTGGCTGACCGCGGATTGTAACTTAGCAACAAGACGCACGGCTGACCTAAACCCAAGGTGCCCTTTGTGTCAACAGGTACACGGGACACAGGAACAGAGAGTACAAGGTGGATTGTTGCTTCAACGAATCCGACACACACGTGATCAGCGGCTCCGAGGATGGGCTCGTGTACTTCTGGGATCTGGTCGAGGTGAGCAGACCGACACCCCCCAGTCCACCCGGCGACCCACTCTCCCTGCACTCCTCCCCCGGCGACCCCCCCCCCCTCCTCCAAGTCAGGATGGTGTGTGACTTGGAGGGGAACTTGGAGATGGTGTGTTCCCATGCACCTGCTGCCCTTGTCCTTCTAGGTGGAAGAGGTCGCGGGTTTGGGAGGTGCTGCCGAAGAAGCCTTGGCGAGTTGCTGCAGTGCATCTTGTAGATGGTACACACTGCAGCCATGGTGCGCCGGTGGTGGAGGGAGTGAATGTTTAAGGTGGTGGATGGGGTGCCAATCAAGCGGGCTGCTTTGCCCTGGATGGTGTCGAGCTTCTTGCAAGTGGAGAGTATTCCATCACACTCTTGACTTGTGCCTTGTAGATGGTAGAAAGGCTTTGGGGAGTCAGGAGGTGAGACACTCGCCGCAAAATACTCAGCCTCTGACCTGCTCTTGTAGCCACAGTATTTATGTGGCTGGTCCAGTTAAGTTTCTGGTCAATGGTGACCCCCAGGATGTTGATGGTGGGGGAATTGGTGATGGTAATGCCGTTGAATGTCAAGGGGCGGTGGTTAGACTCTCATTTGTTGGAGATAGTCATTGCCTGGCACTTGTGTGGCACGAATGTTACTTGCCACTTGTCAGCCCAAGCCTGAATGTCATCCAGGTCTTGTTGCATTCGGGCATGGACTGCTTCATTATCTGAGGAGTTGTGAATGGCACTGAACACTGCAGTCATTAGCGAACATCCCCACTTCTGACCTTATGATAAAGGGAAGGTCATTGGTGAAGCAGCTGAAGATGGTTGGGCCTAGGACACTGCCCTGAGGAACTCCTACAGCGATGTCCTGGGGCTGTGATGATTGACATCCAGCAACTACATTCATCTTCCTTTGTGCTAGGTATGACGCCAGCCAGTGGAGAGTTTTCCCCGATTCCCATTGATTTCAATTTTAGTAGGGCTCCTTGATGTCAAGGGCAGTCACTCACCTCACCTCTGGAATTCAGCTCTTTAGTCCATGTTTGGACTAAGGCTGTAATGAGGTCTGGAGCCGAGTGGTCCTGGCAGAACCCAAACTGAGTATCAGTGAGCAGGTTAATTGGTGAGTAAGTGCCGCTTGATAGCACTGTCGACGACACCTTCCATCACTTTGCTGATGATTGAGAGTAGACTGATGGGGCAGTGATTGGCCGGATTGGATTTGTCCTGCTCTTTGTGGACAGGACATACCTGGGTAGTTATCCACATTGTCGGGTAGATGCCAGTGTGTTAGCTGTACTGGAACAGCTTGGCTAGAGGCGCGGCTAGTTCTGGAGCACCAGTCTTCAGCACGGCAGCCGAATATTGTCAGGGCCCATAGCCTTTGCTGTATCCAAGTAGCAAGGTCACAGCCGTTTCTTGATATCATGTGGAGTGAATCGAATTGGCTGAAGACTGGCTTTTGTGATGGTGGGGACCTCGGGAGGAGGCCGATATGGATCATCCACGCGGCACTTCTGGCTGAAGATGGTTGCAAACGCTTCCACCTTGTCTTTTGCACTCGCGTGTTGGGCTCCACCATCATTTGAGGATGGGGATATTTATCCCCATCCCTCCTCCCATTAGTTGTTTAATTGTCCACCACCATTCACGACTAGATGTGGCAGGACTGCAGAGCTTTGATCTGATCCGTTGGTTGTGGGATCGCTTAGCTCTGCCTTTAGCATGCTGCTTCCACTGTTTAGCATTCATGTAGTCTCCACAAGGACGTGTGCGGTGGCTACTGCCACCAATGCTGTCAAGGACAGATGCATCTGTGACAGGTAGATTGGTGAGGACGAGGTCAGGTAGGTTTTTCCCTCATGTTGGTTCTCACCACCTGTCGCAGGCCCAGACTGGCAGTTATGTCCTTCAGGATTCGACCAGCTCGGTCAGTAGTGGTGCTACCAAGCCTTTCTTGGTGATGGACATTGAAGTCCCCCACCCAGAGTATATTCTGTGCCCTTGCTACTCTCAGTGCTTCTTCCAAGTGGTGTCCTGGCCAATATTTATCCCTCAATCAGCATCACTAAAAACAGATTATCCGGTCATTATCACAAATGCTGTTTGTGGGATCTTGCTGTGCACAAATTGGCTGCCGCGTTTCCTACATTTTAACAGTGTGTACACTTCAAAAAGTACTTCATTGGTTGTAAATTGCTTTGGGACGTCCTGAGGTTGTGAAAGGTGCTGTAGAAATGCAAGTTGTGTTTTAAGCTGCTGTTACATGTTGTGATTTACTGGTTGCAGGGGTCCCAGACTATGTCCCTGCCCGTTGGGAAGGGCGTGGTGCAGGCACTGAGCTACCATCCCACACAGCCGTGTTTACTCACCGCCACCGCGGGTGCTGTCCAGGTCTGGGGAGAAGAGAGCGACGAGGCAGACACGCAGACGACCTCGTGACTATCCCCAGCACAGGCCCACACCCTGTGTCACGGACAAACTCTCGGCCTTTAACTGGTCACAGGGGCTGAAGGACAGAAGCCGGGTTTGCAGAGACCCAGACCCTCACTCTGAACAACCTGACGCAGTAAATCCGCACGAGAGCAGCGAGCCGCACATTCACAACTACCCCTCGTCCATGTCCACGTGATTTAAACAATGAATTGTGTGATGAATAAAATTACTTTCGGAGATGGTGGAGTTTCAGTGTGATGTGAGTAATTCCTTCTAACAACGGGACTCCCGGTGAACAAAACTCAAAACAATCGATGTTTTCACCAACTGATTTTATTCATTTCCAAGAAGCAGCAGCCAGAGCTTGAATAAATAAATGGCGAATTCGAAACCACGTTCATTCTGCAGCAGTTACTGCAACAGTGGTCACACGAGAGGCCGGGCCGGGGCGGATGCGGACTGGGCCGGGCCAGGCTGAGCTGTCACATGAGGCGCCAGGGTGGGGGGGGTTCTCTGGTATCAGGCCCACACTTGGGGCACAGCCAGGAATCAGACACTCTTGGCTCCGCTGGCATCGTCCGTGCTCGGGATCCAGGCTGAAGCTAATCTCCGTCCACACAGACGACTCTCCTCTGCGGGCCAGTGGGATTGGGAATCACGGCACGTTCCCAAGGCGGCAGCACTCGGTATCAGGGTGGTATCTGATTCCAGCGGGCTCCAGGATTGCACCAGCAGCGCTCGGAGTGACTAAAGCATCTTCGATTGAGGGGAAAATGCACTGATCTTCCGAGCGAATGTTTCAGCAACTAGCAGAGGGAAAACCAGAGTGGCATCGGCACAGACCTGGGGGAGAAAGAACAGGCATTTAATACACAGCGACCCCTCCAGCTGCTGTCTGCCCCCTCCCAGACACTGCCCCCGCTCCTGCCCCACCTCACCAGACGCTGCCCCCGCTCCTTCCCCACCTCACCAGACACTGCCCCCGCTCCCCGACCCTGCCCCACCTGACCAGGCACTGCCCCCGCTCCCCGACCCTGCCCCACCTGACCAGGCACTGCCCCCGCTCCCCGACCCTGCCCCACCTCACCAGACACTGCCTGGCTACCCACAGTGTATCTCTTCCACTCCCCCCCCCCGACACACCGTACAATTGCACACAATTAAGTGTGAACACAGTGCTGTATACAAACACAGGTGCCCAGAGCCAATATGAGCAAAGTAGTGACAATGAGTGTGAGCCCGTTAGTAAGCACAATCAGAGCCAGTGAATGCAGTAGTGCTCACACCTATCAGTGTGAGCACAGTAGTGTACACCCTGTGTCAGTGATCAGATGCTACCCGGTCAGTGCTGTGATTAAATGCTTTATTCCCATTTGTTTAGGCTCGAGGTCACGTGGCGGGTCAATAGCCCATCGATATGCACAATCCCCTGGACCTGAACATCACGTCCCGGGCCCTGACTGAGTGTGTAACCAGACAGCATGGCTCTGTACCCATCACCCGACAGTGACGGAGACTGGAGTACTGGTGATCTCAGGGAGAGATTTCGACTGGCTCCATTGTTTACGTCACTGAGGGGCAAGCGGAGGAATCTCACCTTCACGGGCTTTGCGTCCGTGCGGATTTTACCCCAGGAAACCGCCTCATCCGGTTTGGCTCCAGAATCCGACCCGTCAAATTCCTGGCCCGTGTTCACATACACAGAATAGTCCGCACCGTTCCTCTGTTAGTGAGGGGGGGAACAAGAGATGGATCAGGATCAAGGGAACAAGAAATGGATCCGGATCCAGAAATGGAAGTGTATCGCGAGTACTGACCATGAGGTTGGCGTTGGCGATATGATGCTTCACCACACCCCCACCCAGAATTATCATCCCCGTTTGCTTGGCGTACACGGCCTGGTTGTTGATTCTGCGGATGTCTGGATTAAGGTGAACAGAGGAACAGGTGTCACCGCCGCGCCAAACCACATCACCGAACCACCGCCTCGCCGCATTACACACACACACACACGGTCACAGTGACCCCCCCCTCACACACACACGGTCACAGTGACCCCCCCCCCGTCACACACACACGGTCACAGTGACCCCCCCCCCCCCCCCCGTCACACACACACGGTCACAGTGACCCCCCCGTCCCCGTCACACACACACACACGGTCACAGTGACCCCCCCCGTCACACACGGTCACAGTGACCCCCCCACCCCCACGCCCCCGTCACACACACACGGTCACAGTGACCCCCCCCCCCCCCCGTCACACACACACACGGTCACAGTGACCCCCCCCCCTCCCCCCACACACAGTCACGGTGACAGTGACCCCCTCCCCCACACACACGGTCACAGTGACCCCCTCCCACACACACACACACACGGTCACAGTGACCCCCCTCCCCCCCCACACACAGTCACAGTGACCCCCCCCCCCTCCCACAGTGACCCCCCCCCCCCTCCCACAGTGACCCCACACACACACAGTCACAGTGGACCCCCCCCCCCCTTCCACACACACACACGGTCACAGTGACACCCCCCCCCCCCCCCCCACCCACACACACACACACACACACGGTCACAGTGACCCCCCCCCCCCACACACACACACACACACGGTCACAGTGACCCCCCCCCCCCCCCCCACACACACACACACACGGTCACAGTGACCCCCCCCCCCCCCACACACACACACACGGTCACAGTGACCCTCCCCCCCACACACGGTCACAGTGACCCCCTCCCACACAGGGAATCAAACGCGATCCAACTCCGTGACAGACTCTCTTTCTATTCGCTCTCCAGGCCCCGCTCTCACTCTCAGCATGCAGCATTAATAACTATCCCCCACCCCACGCACCTTCAACGATATCAAGCACCAGCCCAGGGTTCCTGTACGAGTGGAAGTAGATCATGTCACCTAGAGAGCCGTCTGTCAGGGCCGGGCTGAAGACGGGAATGTTATTCTGCAAAACCAAGAGGATCAACGTAGGAGAGACACTGAAACAAGTTAATATCCCAACAAGGGGCAAAACACCAACTGCACACAACACGGGGAATGGCGCGCACGCGCGGGGGAATGGCGCGCGCACGCGCGGGGGGAATGGCCCGCGCGCGCGGGGGGGAATGGTGCACGCGCGCGCGCGGGGGGAATGGTGCACGCGCGCGCGCGGGGGGAATGGTGCACGCGCGCGCGGGGGGGAATGGTGCACGAGCGCGCGCGGGGGGAATGGTGCACGCGCGCGCGCGGGGGGAATGGTGCACGCGCGCGCGCGGGGGGGAATGGCCCGCGCGCGGTGACACCACGTTGAAGGACTCCGAGACTGACACATACACTGAATACTGTACCTTGGAGGTCCAGTAGTAGACTGACTCTGGGTTATCGATCTCTTTCCCCAGTCGAGCAATCACCTTTGATGGAGTCCACTTCATCCCCTGCAACAAGAACAACATTGCAGTTACATCACTTCCTGCAGCACACCCTGCATACGATCGCATCACCGTGGCAACCGGGCACAGGATTGAAGCTGCTGGGAATTCGGGCTTTAAATAATCACTCATTTAGAGCAGAGATGGGCTCCCCCTGTGGCTCACTGGGCAAATGCCTCATCAGTTCCAGGGCTACGCAGACGGGGTGACCCAGACTTGCACTGTGGAGCCTCCTGGAAAGTGTGTGACCCTGACCAGACGTGGCTGTTTGTCTATATATCAGGCTCAGCTTTGCTGCCCCTCGCATTCGGATAGCCCACTGACTGATTAGTCAACAACTCCATCATCGTTGTATCACACGACTAACATGGTCTCAATACCTGAAAACATGGCCGCTCACATGTGATAAAGTTCCTGGGCCAGCGGGTTTAGTGAAGGCTACTCTCTGACTGGTCAAAATCCACAAATCAGGGAGCAGGCTTTTCCAATGCTGCAGGCCCAGGGAATGTAAAGAGTTCATTAAGCTGCACAAGGCTGTGTGTTCACGATCATAATAACAAGAACGAGGAAGCGCTCCACAGGCCAGCTGTGAGGAGCTTGTGGGCTGCATTTGGCACTTTCTGCCAGGAGGGTTTTCTGGTTCAGCCCTGGCGCTGCTCCATCAGACACTCTGCATGTAACGGGACAGTCCGGTTCGTAGGAGCGCGCGCTCGCTCACGGGAGGGCCTTCTGCACTGGGTACAACAAATCACGGGTGAGGAGAACCTGAACTGTAATAGAGTGCAACCTCATCCCAGCACCTTCAGAGGAAGCAGACAAATAAAGTAAATTCACAGCCACTCCTGTATTACAACGTCTGCCCCTCGAGCCTGTTACATAGGAACAGGAGGAGGCCATTCAGCCCCTCGAGCCTGTTACATAGGAACAGGAGGAGGCCATTCAGCCCCTCGAGCCTGTTACATAGGAACAGGAGGAGGCCATTCAGCCCCTCGAGCCTGTTACATAGGAACAGGAGGAGGCCATTCAGCCCCTCGAGCCTGTTACATAGGAACAGGAGGAGGCCATTCAGCCCCTCGAGCCTGTTACATAGGAACAGGAGGAGGCCATGCAGCCCCTCGAGCCTATTACATAGGTACAGGAGGAGGCCATTCAGCCCCTCGAGCCTGTTACATAGGGACAGGAGGAGGCCATGCAGCCCCTCGAGCCTATTACATAGGAACAGGAGGAGGCCATTCAGCCCCTCGAGCCTGTTACATAAGAAGAGGAGGCCATTCAGCCCCTCGAGCCTATTACATAGGGACAGGAGGAGGCCATTCAGCCCCTCGAGCCTGTTACATAAGAACAGGAGGAGTCCATTCAGCCCCTCGAGCCTGTTACATAGGAACAGGAGGATGCCATTCAGCCCCTCGAGCCTGTTACATAGGGACAGGAGGAGGTCATTCAGCCCCTCGAGCCTGTTACATAGGGACAGGAGGAGGCCATTCAGCCCCTCGAGCCTGTTACATAGGAACAGGAGGAGGTCATTCAGCCCCTCGAGCCTGTTACATAGGGACAGGAGGAGGCCATTCAGCCCCTCGAGCCTGTTACATAGGGACAGCAGGAGGCCATTCAGCCCCTTGAGCCTGTTACATAGGGACAGGAGGAGGCCATTCAGCCCCTCGAGCCTGTTACATAGGGACAGGAGGAGGCCATTCAGCCCCTCGAGCCTGTTACATAGGGACAGGAGGAGGCCATTCAGCCCCTCGAGCCTGTTACATAGGGACAGGAGGAGGCCATTCAGCCCCTCGAGCCTGTTACATAGGGACAGGAGGAGGCCATTCTTCCCCTCGAGCCTGCTCCGTCATTCAATCAGATCATGGCTGATCCCTTACCCAACAAAAATCTATCGATCTCAGTCTCGAAAGCTCCAATTGTCCCCCAGCATCCACAGTTTTTTGGGGGAAGAGAGTTCCAGATTTCCACTACCCTTTGTGTGAAGAAGTGCTTCCTGATTTCACTCCTAAAGGACCTGGCTCTAATTTTAAGACTATGCCCCCTTGTTCTGGACTCCCTCACCAGCGGAAATAGTTTCTCTCAATCTACCCAACTGAATCCTTTTGTCATTTTAAACCCCTCAGTTAGATCATCCCTCAACCTTCCAAACTCGAGGGAATACAAGCCAAGTTTACGCAACCTGTCCTTATAGTTTAACCCTTTAAACCCCAGACCAGACTGCGAACCTAATGGAAAGCCTCAATCCACTGCCATTCTATCCAAGGGATCAGGTGTCTCATCTCACCTGCTCGTTCTGCTCCAGGACCATCTGATCCAGGATTGGCATCACCCAGTCCTCGAATTTGCAGTAATTCTCATTGGGAACCAGTAGATTTCCGATTCTGTCAAGTAATCACCAAATGATTTACACCCAGATCAAAATAATAAATCATCGGTCTTAGAAATGAGCAATGGGACAGAGATTTAAACTCCAGCCTTTCCCTCTGGGAGCTACAATCAAATCCAGCTCACACTAAAGTGGCACACCTCAGTGGCTGGGGCCGAGATTCACTGATGGGACAGTGTAGAGGGAGCTTTACTCTGTATCTAACCCGTGCTGTACCTGCCCTGGGAGTGTTTGATGGGACAGTCTAGAGGGAGCTTTACTCTGTATCTAACCCGTGCTGTACCTGCCCTGGGAGTATTTGATGGGACAGTGTAGAGGGAGCTTTCCTCTGTATCTAACCCGTACCACATTAATCTGCCCAGCCCCTCCCGATGGTTGCTGGGTCCGGTTCCACCGGCGCTGGACTTTCTCCAGTACCTTGCCCTGGTGAGCTGAGACAGTGAATGTTGACAGGCTATTCAGCAATGGAGTGCACCACATCCAAGCCTGACTTTCCCAGATAGCCAACCAGATGCCTTCCAGCAAGAGTCACTGGCCAGCGAGCAGGAACCGGAGCCCTGGCCCAGAGATGCTGAGGTAAATTCTGGCTCAGAGATGCTGAGGTAAATTCTGGCTCCAACTGCCTGCCTGGCTGAGATCCGCTCAGACAGCACAGAGAGGTGATGGAACCTGGTTAGTCTGACTGGGTACTGATGGACTTGGTGACTGTCTGTCCACGTGGGGAACCAGCTGGCTGCGACTCGCTGCTGCACCTGGGCGTGGCTTCACACCGCTCGCTAGCACAGTACTTCAACATGCCAGCTAGTTGGTGCTGCTCAATCCCAGAACTGAGACACACGCCCCATTCAGAGGCAATCCCACTTTACATGGCACCCTGGCCAGTACTTGGAGGACAGTCGAAACCTGCTGACGGACAGATGAGAGCGCCCGGTGCTTGAACACAAAACGGCCTTGTCCCAGGCCGGCACACTACCTGTTAATCCCATTCTCACGAAGCTCTTTACCCTTCAAGCTGAAATCCCCCAGGAAGGTTGGAGCGAGACACTTGATGAGATCCTCCTCAATACCACCAGCTGTGGTCACGACACAGTCAACCTATAGAGAAGGCGAGAGTGAGTGAGGCAAGACAACAGGAGTGAAAGGACACTGGGCAGCAGGATTAACAAGCTCTCCCTCCCTCAGGTGACCGTTAATACCCTGTCCCCGAACGAGGCTCCCATCCACTGCCTGTGCAGAGCCAGCTCACCTTAACCTGTGCTACCATTGAGCTAGAAATATCGTCAGGGTTCCTGCTCCTGATCACTATCCAGTGACTCCCACTGCCACACACAATATATAGATATATATTCATACACACACACACACACACACACACACACACACACACACAGACAGAGGGTCGGGCGAGGCTGTGACTCCTCCTGTGGGTATATTGCCTCACCTACTTGCTTCGCACATGCAGAGTAAGATCCCGGAGAGCTGCCAGAGTCTGAATCAGGAATTCTAGAAATTGTACCTGGGTGTGGGGTGCGGGGGTGTGGGGGGCTGGGTGCGGGGGGCTGGGTGCGGGGGGGATGGGTGGCGGGCGCTGGGTGGGGGGCGCTGGGTGGGGGGTGCTGGGTGTGGGGCGCTGGGTGGGGGATGCGAGGGGCTGGGTGTGAGGTGCTGGGTGTGGGGCGCTGGGGGCTGGGTGTGGGGCGCTGGGTGGGGGGTGCGGGGGGCTGGGTGTGGGGGGCGCTGGGTGGGGGTGCGCTGGGTGGGGGGTGCGAGGGGCTGGGTGTGGGGGGCGCTGGGTGGGGGTGCGCTGGGTGGGGGGTGCGAGGGGCTGGGTGTGGCGGTGCTGGGTGGGGGGTGCAAGGTGCTGGGTGTGGGGCACTGGGTGGGGGGTGCGAGGGGCTGGGTGTGGGGTGCGGGGTGCGAGGTGCTGGGTGTGGGGTGCGAGGGGCTGGGTGTGGGGCGCTGGGTGGTGTTCGCAGTTGAAGTGGGCATCGTCTGAAAGTTTCACACAGCTACTAACACACCTCCCTGGACTCCCAGTGACAGCACTGCCCGGGATGGTATCCGGGACAGCTGATATCCGGGCTAGTTACCAATCGCCCATTGTGAATGATAGGAACGTGTGGATTTAAATGTGTGGGTGTGAAGCAGACTGTACCATGTTATGCTGCGCGAGGTAGCGAATGGTCTCTCGGACCCCAGAGCTGATGAGGTTGGAGGTGTATCCCAGGAAGATGGTGCAGCCCGAGCACTCCCGCTGGCACGGGTTCAGATTGATTGTGTTCAGTTCTGCTTCATCTACCGGCTCCAACTTCTTCTCGATCTGAGAATGGAAACAAACGTCAGGCTCTGCCCTATCCAGATCTCCCCGTCCCCCGGCACAAGTCACTGACCAGGAGCGGACCTGACCAGTTTACCCCAAGCAGGTGCGATGGGGGCTCTGATACCAGCCCCTTCCGCCCCCATTCCTGGAGACCGGGATCCGACACCTCCCGCCCCCGGAGACCGGGCTCCAAACCCACTTACTTGCCCCGGTACCTGGGGCCATCCTGGTCTCAATGATCCACACTGTAATTACCCACTGAGGGGATCGTTGTGCCTCATTTCTAATTATCAAAATTTAGATTTCTGCAGAAACATGAGAAAATGCCGAAGGTGACGGGGCCAGTGGGCCCAGAACTCACTGCTCTGGCGTTCTAACCCCACTGTGCTTTGGGGGCCCTAAAGTCAGCTATCTCTCACCCTCTGTGTGATGGAGTTCTTCTCATCTCTGATCTAAAGTTGTTTTCAATAGTTCATAGTGGTGACCTCTGTCACACTGTCATAAAAATATATTAAGAGCAGGAGTAGGCCATTCGGCCCCTCGAGCCTGCTCCGCCATTCAATAAGATCATGGCTGATCTTCTACCTCAACTCCACTTTCCCCCCCGATCTCCATATCCCTTGATTCCTAATTTCAGTCCTGCCTAATTCTACAGCGAGATACTTTGCAGGAAGCACCTTGAGAAGATGTGTGGATTCCTACCATTGCATTGATCTGTTGTACCGCCTGTCCGAAGCTGGTCGCCTGGTAGCCGGTGGTCAGGTAGGACTGCATCAGTGCGTGGTGGTCAATGCCTCTGTTGAAGTCGTAGCCCTTGACCTGCAGAGTCCCCTCGGGGATTGAGGCACTCTGCTTGAGCACCGCATTCAGGGCCACTGGAGGAATCGACTCCGCCATCCCCGTGAGCTGCTCACCGAGCCGCCGCTCAAACCTCTCGGGCAGAGTCTGAAGGACAGGAGAAGCCAACCGTTAGAGAGCGAGCTGTGGCTGTGGAGGCCGGCTCATTGAATATATTCAAGGTGGAGACAGATTTTTGAACTATAGGGGAGTCAAGGGTTATGGGGAACAGGCAGAAAAGTGGAGCTGAGGCCAAGATCAGATCAGCCATGATCTCATTGAATGGCGGGGCAGGCTCGAGGGGCCGAATGGTCGACTCCTGTTCCTGTTTCTGATGTTCTTCTGTAGTGTCGGGATGTGACTGGACTCGGAATCCAGAGGCCGGGAGTTCAAATCCCACCGCGGCAGGTCTGAGAAATAAAAGGCAGGCGTCAGTGAGAGTGACCGTGAGGCCCTTCACTGTGTCCCTCAGGGCGGAGAGCCGCCCTCACCCGCTCGGGCCTATCTGTGACTCCAGTCCCAGGCCAACCTGAAGTGGCCGAGCGACACCCTCGGTCACCGCCTCAGGGCAACAAACGGCGGCCGAGCCCGCGACACCCACAGCCCGATCAATCCGCCATCGAACTACTAGAGCCGGGGTCGGGGGTCAGAGTGACTCTGGTGCGGGGCCCGGGCCTCGGCCTCTCTCTCTCTCTCCCAGAGCCTGCCCGCCGCGCTCGGCCTTTCCCGGGGAGGAACCATTAACCGAGACCGCGAATGAGCCCGAGTGAGTGTCCCCGGCCTCTCCCCCCGGGCCCTGATCCCCGGCCTATGTTTCTCTCACCCGCAAATCAGTAACGCCGAGCGGAATCAAACTGCGGCTGCGCAGGTCAGTGAGGTGCGGCGGTAGGGGCGGGGCCAGGATTGAGCCAGGGGGCGGGGTCAGGATTGAGCCAGGGGGCGGGGTCAGGATTGAGCCAGGGGGCGGGGTTAGGATTGGCCAGGGGGCGGGGCGGGGGCGGGGTCAGGATTGAGCCAGGGGGCGGGGTCAGGATTGAGCCAGGGGGCGGGGCAAGGATTGAGCCAGGGGGCGGGGTCAGGATTGAACCAGGGGGCGGGCTCAGGATTGAGCCAGGGGGCGGGGCCAGGACTGAGCCAGGGGGCGGGGCCAGGAACGGGCCAGGGGGCGGGGCCAGGATTTAGCCAGGGGGCGAGGCCATGATTGGGCCAGGGGGCGGGGCCAGGATTGGGCCAGGGGGCGGGGCCAGGTGAGAATGGTTCCATGGAGAGCGGCAGTGACAACAGCAAAACACCGCGCTGCTGGAAATCCTCAGCAGGTCCAGCAGCATCTGTGTAGAGAGAAACAGAGTTAACGTTTCAGGTCTGTGACCCTTCGTCAGAACTGGATAAAGTTAACTGTTTCTCTCTCCACAGATGCTGCCGGACCTGCTGAGGATTTCCAGCATTTTCTATTTTTACTTGCATTTCTATGGCGCCTGTCACCACCTCAGGACGTCCCAAAGTGTTTTACAGCCAATGAAGTACTTTTTGAAGTGTAGTCACTGTTGTAATGTGGGAAACATGGCAGCCAATTTGCGCACAGCAAGCTCCCACAAACAGCAATGTGATAATGACCAGATCACGGGATTGGGGGTAATATTCTGGCATGGATAGAGGATTGGCTATCTAACAGAAAGCAAAGAGTTGGGATAAATGGTTCATTCTCAGACTGGCAATCAGTAACTAGTGGTGTTCCACAGGGGTCAGTGCTGGGTCCCCAACTCTTCACAATCTATATTAACGATTTGGAGGAAGGGACCAAGTGTAACATATCAAAATTTGCAGATGATACAAAGATGGGAGGGAAAGTAGTGAGTGAGGAGGACATAAAAAACCTGCAAGGGGACATAGACAGGCTAAGTAAGTGGGCAGAGATTTGGCAGATGGAATACAACACTGGAAAGTGTGAGGTGATGCACTTTGGCAGGAAAAATCCTAGAGCAATTTATTATCTTAATGGCAAGAAACTGGAGAGTACTGAAGTGCAAAGGGATCTGGGGGTCCTGGTGCACGAAACTCAAAAGGTTAGTATGCAGGTGCAGCAAGTGATTAAGAAGGCAAATGGAATGTTGGCTTTCATTGCTAGGGGGATAGAATATAAAAATAGGGAGGTATTGCTTCAGTTGTACAAGGTATTGGTGAGACCGCACCTGGAATACTGCATACAGTTTTGGTGTCCTTACTTAAGGAAAGACATCCTTGCTCTCGAGGCAGTGCAAAAAAGGTTCACTCGGTTAATCCCGGGGATGAGGGGGTGGTCATATGAGGAGAGGTTGGGTAGATTGGGACTCTACTCATTGGAGTTCAGAAGAATGAGAGGCGATCTTATTGAAACATATAAGATTGTGAAGGGGTTGGATCGGGTGGATGCGGGAGGATGTTCCCGATGACGGGTGAGACGAGAACTAGGGGACATAGTCTTAGAATAAGGGGCTGCTCTTTCAAAACTGAGATGAGGAGGAACTACTTCACTCAGAGGGTGGTAGGTCCATGGAATATGCTGCCACAAAAAGCTGTAGAAGCTACAACATTAATTAAATTTAAAACAGAAATAGACAGTTTCCTAGAAGTAAAGGGCATTAAGGGTTACGGGGAGCGGGCAGGAATTTGGACATGAGTCTAGGTTCGGTTCGGTCATGGCCCTGTGGGTAGTGGAGCGGGCCCAGGGACTGTGTAGCCTGATTCTGCTCCTATTTCGTGTGTGCAATTCTGTTAGATGCAGGAGATGGTTCTGTGATAGATAGTAGATTGGCGGTTAGGATCAGATCAGCCATGATCTTATTGAATGGCGGAGCAGGCTCGAGGGGCCGATTGGCCTACTCCTGCTCCTATTTCTTATGTTCTTATGTTCTTATGTTGATTGAGGGATAAATATTGGCCAGGACACCAGGGGATAAGTTCCCTGCTCTTCTACGAATAGTGCCGTGGGATCTTTTACGTGCACCTGAGAGAGCAGACGCGGCCTCGGTTTAACATCTCATTGGAAAGACAGCACCTCCGACAGTGCGGCGCTCCCTCAATACTGCCCCTCCGACAGTGCAGCGCTCCCTCAGTACTGCCCCTCCGACAGTGCGGCACTCCCTCAATACTGCCCCTCCAACAGTGCGGCGCTCCCTCAGTACTGCCCTTCCGACAGTGCGGCGCTCCCTCAATACTGCCCCTCCGACAGTGTGGCGCTCCCTCAATGCTGCCCCTCCGACAGTGCGGCGCTCCCTCAGTACTGCCCCTCCGACAGTGCGGCGCTCCCTCAGTACTGCCCCTCCGACAGTGCGGCGCTCCCTCAGTACTGCCCCTCCGACAGTGCGGCGCTCCCTCAGTACTGCCCCTCCGACAGTGCGGCGCTCCCTCAGTACTGCGGCGCTCCCTCAGTACTGCCCCTCCGACAGTGCGGCGTTCCCTCAGTACTGCCCCTCCGACAGTGCAGCGCTCCCTCAGTACTGACGGTGCGGCGCTCCCTCAGTACTGCCCTGGAGTGTCAGCCTAGATATTCTGCTCAAGCCTCTGGAGTGGGACTGGACTCAGAGGCAAGAGTGTTACCCACTGAGCCACAGCTGACAGTTTATTTGAGAACCTCTCCCATCCACAGCCAGTGAATTGCGCAGGGAGCTAATCCCAGCAGCCCCTGTGTGCACAGCAAGATTCCACAAACAGCAATTTCATGACAGCTTCCTGCGGCGTTGTTTGAGGGATGAATATTAGCCAGAATACCGAGAGAACTCCCTGAGGGGGCTTCGGTTTAACATCTCATCTGTACACCTGAGAGCAGCGTGGGCAGTGGTCTGGGGCCGGGATCGGGTGGGATGGTGCCTGGGGCTGGGATGGGCTCTGGCCAGGGTGGGCCTGGGAGTGTCGGATTGATTCACGAATTGTATGAAGCATGACTAAAAACTAACTGGAACAGGAAGCATTAAATCATCACAGAGATAATGAACTGCGGTTCTGGACAATTGGAATTTTCAACTTCCTCCCAACTTCATTTAATCCCAAAGACATAACTTTAAAGATCTGAGCGGGAGTTCGGGGATCTGAGGGCCTCTGAAGGATTAGAAGAATTCCAGAGAGGACTGATTTTAAAACAAAGAATTTATAAATAAACAGAGAGCAAGGGAGGGTGTGTTTTTTTTTTGAAGTCTGACATTTAACTATAAGATCCCTCAGCGTGCAGTCGGCTCCTCACACATTTCAAAGGGCGGGCTGCTGTTTTGCAGCCCCAGGTAGCGAATGGATCAAGGGAGGGAGGAGGGAGATGGGCCGGAGGGCAGGAGCAATGAACAACAGGATCACATCAGTCAGGCTGAGCACTCCACTCAGAGCATGAGGACAGGCTGGTGTCTCTCCGATTCATTCTCATCTCGACTGTAACTCGAAGGAGAATCGGGTTCCGATTTGAAGTGATTTACCTGCACCGTCCATACCAGGGCTCTGGGGCTGGGCTGGGAGCGGTGGAAAGCAGCGATTGGAAACTCGCCCTGGTCTCAGGTACGTACAGTGCCATCCAATCTTTGTCAGCTGTCAACAAACTACTTTCAATACTTTACCAATTTAATCAGACATACTCATTTCTAACAAGTTAAGGGGAAAGGGCAGCAGGTTTCCGTTTTCAAATTATAACAGCAGCAGCTGCTGGAAGATTTTGCCGCATGTTTTACGAGGCCAGGTATTCGAAACAATCTGTTCTGGGCGCTCTCTGAGGCTCGGTGGACGGAGGCATCGCCTGTTGTGGTGGTACTGAGCCCTAAATAACAGGAAGAACCCAAAAGTAAGGCGAGCTGATGGGACCTGGAATTAAACTTCCAGCCAACATAAAGGGAGATAACAACATCAGAAATAAGAAGGGCGGGGGTGGGGGGAGCCTGATTATCACAGTGGCCAGGAAATGGCGGAGTTGTTCGATGAATGCTTTGCTTCAGTGCGTCTGCAGTGAAGGAGGTCTGCAGAGGCTTGTGGATGATAAAGTATTTGAGCCGCCGATACATATCTGGATCACTCAGGCATCAATATTAAAGTGTGAAACCCCAGATACTGAGGAAGGTCAGCGTCGCGACAGCACCGGGACAGGATGACCCACTGGGTTTGGAAATTCATTCGAGTTTGATGATATGTCGAAGGAGTGGAGGGCGGGAAGTGTCACTGCTCTGCTCAGATAGAGGGGAGAGGGGTAAACTGGACAACTGCCCAGCAGTTAGTCCCTCACCAGTAGTGTGAATATCACTGGAGAGCAAATAAAGGAATATTGACCCTGGACGACGAGAGAGAAGTTGGACAAGTGACGGGAGGTGAACTCTGACTAACCCAATGGAGCTAGTTTTGAGAAAGATGACTGTTGTGTGGCGCAAGTTCCCGGCCCCGCCAGAAAGCAGTTATTAAAATGCTGCCGAAAAATTGGTTCAGAAAAAGATGGTCCAGGGCAGAAAAAGGGAAAGTGACCTGACACGCGGTGACCGGGGGGGTCGGTGACCGGACGCGGTGACCGGGGTCGGTGACCGGACGCGGTGACCGGGGGCGGTGACCGGACGCGGTGACCGGGGGCGACGACTGGGGGCGGTGACTGGACGCGGTGACCGGGGTCGATGACTGGGGGCGATGACCGGACGCGGTGACCGGGGTCGGTGACCGGACGCAGTGACCGGATGCGGTGACCGGGGTCCAAGTTAAACGCTTTGTTTTTTTCGGTCTGTCTTGGGATTGAGTTTGTGCAGACAGACCTCTGCTAATTCCACCCTTTGCACAATACTGAGGCTCTAGTTGCCACCCGGATTGTACGCCCTTGTGCAGCAGTCCGTGCTCAACCTCTTGCTGTGCCTCTGCTCAGTGTCCAGAGTGGGGTCAAAGCCAGTGCTTCCCGTTAGGAGCTGATGTCTCAATATCTCAGTTCTTGGGGCCATGCTTCCAACAAATCCGGTCGTGTTTGTTGAGGTATTGGCAGTGATTTGTGGACTGACCGCTGCAGCATTTGTTCTTTGAATTGCAGGATGTTCATGTTCATCACTGTTTTTCCTTTAGTTCCGTGGATGTCACTGTGATATAACAGGATCGGTCTCCCAGAGGGCCACAATATGTCAACGAAAATGGTCACCACAAACATCGCTCAGGCCAGGAAGGCAGTGGAACAGTTGCGGATTGAAGCTGGGATTGAGAGGATTATGGTGAGCGTCTTGCTTCAGAGTTGCCGATTGGTCAAGAGATTTGGCAGGGGATTGGTCAGTGAATAGCCCGAGGGCAGGGGATTGGTCAGTGAATAGCCCGAGGGCCGGGGATTGGTCACTGTGTTGAAGCTTGTTCTGAGTCTGTTGATGGGGTAAATCTCCACACACTGAACTTCCACTCTCCATCATAGTGAGAGCCTGCACTCCCCCTCGCCCGAGGGAGATTCACCCCAGGACACACTCACCTACCTCCAGTATGGGTAGAGCCTGGGATTAGGTTAAAGGTCACTGGCCGGAGAGAGTGGGGAGCAATTCTGTCAGAAAATGGGAATTTAAAAAATCATAAATGATAACTACTCGAGCAAAGTGCAGCTGTTCTGATCCATCGCATCTCCTGGGTTTATGGCTCAGTGCCAGGCAACGCGTCACTATCCCCATTCTCATGTTTCCATTTCTCAGTCACTGATTCTCACCTTTTAAAACCCTCCTTATTCATGTTTCATTTCTCACAACACTCACAAAGGTACAAGAAATGGTGAGAAATACTCAGGTCAATTTCCAACATCACTTCCCAAGTTGTGAGTTACTGTCCGAAATATATTAGATAGAATTACATAGATTTACAGCACGGAAACAGGCCATTGGGACCAACTGCTCTATGCCAGTGTTTATGCTCCACCCGAGCCTCCTCCCACTCCCTTCATCTCACCCTATCAGCATCTCCTTCTATTCCTTTCTCCTTCATGTGTTTATCTAGCTTCCCCTTAAATGCATCTCTGCTATTCGCTACTCACTGTGATAGTGAGTTAACAATCACTAACTTCACCCTCATTTCAGTAACTGTGGATTGAGGTGGAAATGTCACTCATCCATTGGGCTGGGTTAGTTCTCACTCACCAGCCGTTCCCTCGTGCTGTCATCACTCTCTCCAATTCTTCTAACTCTCTCCTCTTGTCCCCAGATTTCCAAAGCTGCGAGGGACCTGATGCATTACTGCGAGGAACATACAACGAGTGACCCACTGCTGACGGGAATCCCAACATCCGAGAATCCCTTCAAGGACAAGAAGCCCTGCACCATCTTGTAGCTTCACTCGGGGCCCGGACCCTCAGCACCCGGTCCATCCCCCCCGACCCTCCACCCCCCCAAACCCCAAACCCTCAACCCCCCCCGACCCTCACCTCACCCCCACCCTCCCAAACCCTCAACCCCCCCGACCCTCACCTCACCTCACGCCCCCAAACCCCCGATCCTCAACCCCCCCCAACCCTCAACCCCGCCGACCCTCACCTCAGCCCCCCCCCCCCCCAAATCCCCGACCCTCACCTCACCTCACCCCCCCCCAAACCCCCGACCCTCACCCCGATCTCCCGGGACCCCAACACCGACTGAAATTACTGTCCTTTCCCCCTCACCCTAAACTCAGGATGGATTCATTCCTTCTCAATCATGTTACATGAATCAATCTCCCCACCCTCGGGAACAGGCCGGGGGGGGGGGCGGGGAATAAACACAGGAGGAAAATTACAAGTTTATCCGAGACACAAAATTTCCACATGATCATTGTTTTACACCCTGCCCGGCTGGGCGGGGGACGGTCTGGAGCCCCTGCTGTCCCTCGGGGACCCGCCACCTCCTTTTGCCCACCTCTGTCTTTGGGGATTAGTTGAGGCTCAGGCTGGGCCCTGGCTGCAGGCCAGTGAGCGGGCCTGGGGGGTTGGCCTGGGCCTGGGGGGGTTGGCCTGGGCCTGGGGGCCGGGACGTGAAGCTCGTTGGTTTAAAGTCACCAATTTTGATGCAAATGATTCTTGAAAAATAAACAGTTTCTGTGTTTTGCACAACCGGACCTCAAATTTCCGATTCCCTCACTGCCAACATCGCAGTGGTGGGCGGGTGGAGTCTGATCGCCGCAACCAGTGACTCCCCCGCCACACCCACCCGAACCCCCTACACTAACACCAACTCCCCAACAAACCCTCACACTGTGGACAATTCGCTCCCCCCTCTCCCCAGCCCACTGGGCAAAGTTTAATAATGAAGCAGGTTGAAAGCGGAGGGGGCGCCGGTTCCCAGCCTCGACATCCCTCAGCACACGGGAGGCAGGCCCGGGGCCGCCTGTCCCCGCAGACCGGGGACCTGGGACAGGTGGAGCAAACTGACCCAAGCGACAAGGCCGCTGCTGGCGCTCGCTTCTCACTGGGGAATGGGTTACGAACTGGACATAACCTTTCACCACCTCAGGACGTCCCAAAGGGCTTTACAGCCACTTCTCAAGTGTGGTCACTGCAGTAATACAGCAAGATCCCACACGCAGCAGTGATAATAACCAGATAATCTGTTTTAGTGATGTTGTTTGAGGAATAAATATTGGCCAGAACTCCCCTGCTCTTCTTCGAAGAGTGGCCGTGGGATCTTTTACATCCACCTGGTTTAACGTCTCATCCGCAAGACATCACTTCCAACTGTGCGGCGCTCCCTCAATACTGACCCTCCGACAGTGCGGCGCTCCCTCAGTACTGACCCTCCGACAGTGCAGCACTCCCTCAGTACTGCCCCTCCGACAGTGCAGCGCTCCCTCAGTACTACCCCTCCGACAGTGCAGCACTCCCTCAGTACTGACCCTCCGACAGTGCGGCGCTCCCTCAGTACTGCCCCTCCGACAGTGCGGCGCTCCCTCAGTACTGCCCCTCCGACAGTGCGGCGCTCCCTCAGTACTGCCCCTCCGACAGTGCGGCCCTCCCTCAGTACTGCCCCTCCGACAGTGCAGCGCTCCCTCAGTACTGTCAGAGGGGCAGTACTGAGGGGCATGCCAGGCACCGGGAGCGCAGACAGGCACCCCCCACCCCTCGCTGGCGATTGGAGATCTGGAATGCAGTCAGGCGAACTCTGAAAACACAACAATCCGTTCAAATATTTTATTTTAATTTATAATATTCTCCAATTTTAAAGTTATTTTCTCCCATTTATGCATCATCTCCGCCCCTTTTTGGGAGTCCCTGCTCTGTGGGAACAGTGATCAGAGCCAGGGCTGCCGGGGCCGCAGGACAGTTCCAGCCCCGTGGGAAACATCGTCTCCACCCGACACGGCCGAGATAGGGTACTCCCCGCACAGGGGGCAGCGAGAGCAAACCAGTCTTGGAGCAGAGTCTGGGTGATCGGGCAGCACATTCTGCAGCGTACATATTTCACACATAATTTTGACTAATTATTCAAATGTCACATTTGCCAATCTCGGGCTCAGAAGCTGACCAACACTCTCCAGGTCTCAGGAGGGGATGGGAGAGGAGAGAAAGGGAACAGGGGATTTCTTCACATTGCGTACTTGGTGCTTGCGACGAGACTCTGTGGGGTGCGGTTGCCCTGGCAGTGGGGGATTAAGTGCCCTGCTCTGTGTGATGCAGTGGGTTCAATGACCCTGGGGAAGTTTATAGTGCGTCTGTTCACCCACATGTGAGACTAAAGGGGCACCATCCGGGGAGAGAGCCACTCACCAGCAGACACAGCCTGAACACCGGACAGAAACTCTGCCACCAACATTCCGTCAGCATTTACTGCCCGGGGCACCTCGTCCCTCGGGAGCTCCACGGCATTAACTGAGCAATTAGAATTATTTATTTCTTTAAACGTGCTTTCTGTTCTCATTAACCAAGCAGCAAGATCGGTGGGTCCCGAATTGCTGGTTTGAACTGCCGCAGAACTGAGGCTCCAATCTAAACAGCGGCATCAAACCGCGGCCCTGTCACCGGCAGAGGAGTTCGGTCAGGGCGGTGACATCACGGCCGTCTCCCACCATGCAATTCCGCGTCATCAGCACCTGCCGCCGTCACACACGGTAACGAGATTCAAGTCAGGAAGAATATTAGTGTGTGTAAGTGCCTCGTTCAATAGGACTTTAATGCATTAGGAAATATGGGGGAGGGAGGGGGGGTTTTCCGGCACATGATGTTCGCAGGGGTTCTTAAGACGACCCCGAGACCACCAGCCACTTGCAGCCCTGGTGACGGTGGGATGGACTGAAGACCCCTTTATGCTGCCCCACAGGAACCCGAACAATTCTCTGTGCTTGAGCCAGTCTCCTCGTCACTTCATCATCCTCCAGATCTCCACCGACACGTCTCCAGAAGCTGCTGCCAACACATTCCTCTCCACGCAGATCTGCAGCAGGAAACACCAGGCCCATGGTTACCCGGGGAGTCTCAAACATTCCCATCACCAAATACAAAGCTCACCACTCTCCCATTCCACCCAGAATCTCAATCCGCTCCTCCAGGTACTGACTCCTCTCTAGTGCGTGGGAGTGTATCGACTCTCTTTCCCCCCCCCCCACCGCAGTGCGCGGGCTCCAGGAGTACCGACTCCTCTCCCCACCCCCCCCCACCGCAGTGCGTGGGCTCCAGGAGTACCGACTCCTCTCCCCACCCCCCCCACCGCAGTGCGTGGGCTCCAGGAGTACCGACTCCTCTCCCCACCCCCCCCCCACCGCAGTGCGCGGGCTCCAGGAGTACCGACTCCTCTCCCCACCCCCCGACCCCAGTGCACGGGCTCCAGCAGTACTGACTCCTTTCTCCCCTCCCACCCCCCGACCCCAGTGCGCGGGCTCCAGGAGTACCGGGTGCCTCCTGGTTCCTCACCCTAATGGCCATTCTTCATGTGTAAGCCCAGAGTGCTGGCTGGTTGATCGACCGTGGGTGTATCACAGCCGAGCCCAATCTGGCCCTTACCCAATGTCCACACACAGGAGAGATCGGGGCAGCTGCTTTCTCCCTCCCCAGCCAAGGGGCCCCTGGGTCCTCCTTCGTTTGGACAGAGTGGCAACCCCCTCACACCCCCCACATCTCCATGGTGATGCGGGCCTGCAGCTCCGAGTTCCAAAGAGCAGTCGCTGCGGGAAACGGAGAGGCCAAACCAATCAAAGTAAACCCACCAGCACCGGCAGGATCCACGCACAGACTGTACTCACCCCGTTCACCACTTCACCGTGCGGTAAAGTGCAAACCGTCTGTGGCGGCTCGGTGGGCACGTGCACCTGGGGACAAAGTGAACACCCCCGATTAATACCACAGGACAAGAGAAGCCGCCACTGTACCAATCCCTGACTCTCGGGCGGGGGCGCTGGAGCTGTAGACCAGGGCTTAGAGGGTTCAATTATGAGGCCAGGTTGCACAGGCTTAGCTTGTATTCTGCTGAATTTCGAAGGTTGAGGGGTGATTGGCTCGAGGCGTTTAAAATGATAAAGGGATTATATAGGGTAGATAGAGAAACTATTTCCTCTGGTGGAGGAATCCAGAACAAGGGGCTCAATTTTAAAATTAGAGCCAGGCCGTTCGGGGCGAAATCAGGAAGCACTTTTTCATGCAAAGGGTAGTGGAAATCTGGAACACTCTCCCCCCAAAGGCTGTGGATGCTGGGGGTCAATTGAAGCTTTCTAGATGGAGTTGGATAGATTTTTGTTATGTAAGGGTATCAAGGGATATAGAGCAAAGGCGGGTAAATGGAGTTGTCTCGGACTGTCTCCACCCCACGGCGAAGGCACTGACTCTAACCGACCCTGTGGTATCTCACACCAGTGAGTGTTAGCCATCGGCGAGCCCGACCCTGTCCCCACACTCACAGCGGGGGTGGGGGGGTCACTGGATAGTGTCCAGGGGCAGGAGGCCTGGCTGATTTTACACTCTCTTTCCCACCAACTAAAGCCCGAATGAAGTGCACAGACCAGGGATAAAACCTGGGAACCCCAGGTGTGTGCGAATGAGGGAAGCAGCCTCAGGACAGACACTCGAGCCCCAGGGACCTACCTTGATGGTCTTATCAGTTGATGACGTGTACAGGGTGCCGAGCGAATGCCTGATTCCAGTAACCTGGGACTGATGGCCGACGTTGAAACACTGAGGGGGGAAATCAAACAGACGGTCACTGTACGAGAGAGCAGACATACTGATTAAAGTGCAACACAGCCAATCACTGATAAAGAAGCGCTCCCTGCTGTATCTCCAATCTATAGAGCATCGATCCCCAGGCCTGGCCCATCAGCACTCGGAGCTCACCCCCTGGAACGTATTCCCCCTCCTGCCCCCACACCAAGCATGGCCTTACCCTGAAGTGCTGGAAGTTGCCGTCCTGTTGGTCAAAGACATGGACCAGCCCCCACTTGTCCCCGGCCCACAGCTCGCCGTGCTCATACGACATCGACAACAGGTAGGAGTCCAACTGAGAGAGAGAGAGAGAGAGAGAGAGAGAGAGGCAGGCTCAGAGAGTGGCAGTCACCATTACCAGCCTCGGATAAACAAACAGCCCGAGACACGCACCACAATTCAATGGGATCAAAAGCCTCTGCTCTACACCCCAATCATTTCCCCTCGGGACTGAGATATGGGGAGGTGGGGTTGGGGGCCAGCCCCAGGCCGGGCCGGGGCCGGGGGGCGGCCCGGCGGGGGTAGGGCCGGAGGGAGCCGGGGGCTGATGTGTGAAGAGGTCGTGGACTGGTTGCCGCCGATAGTGATTCTCCGGCCTATCTGATCGATGATGAGTCACCACGTACCTGAAGCTTTTGAAGAACCTGATTGGTTCGCCGATCGAACACCACCAAAGTCCGGTCCTCGCTGCCTGAAAGTACATAGCGATCGTCGGCAGCGAGGCAGAGCACCGCGTTCGAGTGCAGCTTCAGGCTGGCCAGCACCGGGTAATCGACTGCAGGACACGGGAGGGAATTAAACACCAACCAACAAAATCAATTTCACTTACACTACATCGCGGTGCGCACTGAGCAGGGACTCAGTATCAGACAGACAGAGCCGGACACCAGGGGCCCTCTAGGAGTTTGCAATGGTCAAACTTCAACCCAAGGAAAGCGATGGAAGTCAAACAGGAAGAGGGTGAGGCTGGGGTACAGTTCCCATCCTCTCCAGAAGGTGCTGACTCTCCCTGGGGTACAGTTCCCCTCCTCTCCTGAAGGTGCTTACTCTCCCTGGGGTACAGTTCCCCTCCTCTCCTGAAGGCACTGACTCTCCCTGGGGTACAGTTCCCCCTCCTCTCCTGAAGGTGCTGACTCTCCCTGGGGTACAGTTCCCCTCCTCTCCAGAAGGTGCTGACTCTCCCTGGGGTACAGTTCCCCTCCTCTCCTGAAGGTGCTTACTCTCCCTGGGGTACAGTTCCCCTCCTCTCCTGAAGGCACTGACTCTCCCTGGGGTACAGTTCCCCCTCCTCTCCTGAAGGTGCTGACTCTCCCTGGGGTACAGTTCCCCTCCTCTCCTGAAGGTGCTGACTCTCCCTGGAGTACAGTTCCCCATCTCTCCTGAAGGTGCTGACTCTCCCTGGGGTACAGTTCCCCTCCTCTCCTGAAGGCACTGACTCTCCCTGGGGTACAGTTCCCCCTCCTCTCCTGAAGGTGCTGACTCTCCCTGGGGTACAGTTCCCCTCCTCTCCTGAAGGTGCTGACTCTCCCTGGAGTACAGTTCCCCATCTCTCCTGAAGGTGCTGACTCTCCCTGGGGTACAGTTCCCCTCCTCTCCTGAAGGCACTGACTCTCCCTGGGGTACAGTTCCCCCTCCTCTCCTGAAGGTGCTGACTCTCCCTGGGGTACAGTTCCCCTCCTCTCCTGAAGGTGCTGACTCTCCCTGGAGTACAGTTCCCCATCTCTCCTGAAGGTGCTGACTCTCCCTGGGGTACAGTTCCCCTCCTCTCCTGCTCTGTGAGGATCAGTACCGTAAGGGGTGGTGCATTAACCCACTGAGCAGTTTGACTGTAACCAGAATTCTCCCCCCACAAACAGAAGGAACTGGAAGGATTGGTCTAACCTCGTGGGTCATACATGGTGACAGTTTTATCGTACGATCCAGCTATCAGGACGTCAGGGAGAAACACCATACACAGCACGGCCGCCTTCCCCCTGTGGAAATAAAGCTCAGTCACCACGCTGGTACCGATTCAACGGGGCTGCCATTACCCCCCCCGCCCAAAACTCACCCCCCCTTCCCGCCCGTACAGAGAGCAGCCCTGACACTGCCTCCCCTCCCCTCCTGCAGCACCAGCTGCCCTCTGGTGCCTCAACCAAGGTTATCTGACTGTGGGGGAATCACAGTTAACTCCAATCCTGTTGTCACCCGATATCCACACACAGGCATTTTGTAGCAAGGACAGAGATCAAGAGCAGGATCCCTTGAGGATAAACTCCTCCAAATCCAAGAGCAGCAAGACCAACGTAGCCCATACTGCAGCCCAACTCCCCTAAAGGAGCCACAGCTCCTGGACTCATGGCCCTTCGGGTATGTGGGGGCACCCAGTACAAACACTCAGCAAGCACCCCACCTGGACTGGCCTGCACTATGAGCTGACCTGCTCCTGACAGCCTCCACACCAGGGCAATCTGGGTCTCTGGGCCACTTCAAGTTTATTCTGTTTAGGCTCTCAGTCCGCCGGCTGTAAGGAGACTGGACTGTAATCGAGACCAGCAAACAAGAGACCCCCAGGTTCAAGCTAGGACTGTGGTCAGGCACCAGGAGCGCAGACCCTGACCGGCAGCACTGACTATTTCTGCGATGAACTATTGGCCCATCGAGAGCCCCAGACAGCAGAAGGCCTGTGTCTGGTACCATGCCCGATAGCATCTCCGGGAACCCGTGGAAATTCGTGTCCTGGCTGCCCTCAGATGCCAGGCAGAGGGGAACACCAGCCAACTGCAGAAGAAATCACCAGCGGTGCCCTTCGACTCCGAGAGACAGCCAGCACCATCTCAGGGCCCCAGGGTCAAACCTCCCGCACCTGATGCTGCACCACTTACACTGCCGTTCGGGAACTGGTGCAGAGACACAGCCACTACCTGATCTCTCGCACTGCTGCCCCCTCTGATGCCATGTCCCAGACCTTGATACTGCTGTCCCACGATCCAGAGCACAGCAAATTGTCCTGGACAGCGAGAGCCCAGACCCAGCCCTGCAACGAGAGGAGGGTGGCCGCAATAAGGAAAAGGCAGAGAACCTCACAACACTGCACTCAGAACAGAAACAAGAACTTGCATTTATATAGCGCCTTTCACCACCTCAGGGCGTCCCAAAGCGCTTTACAGCCAATGAAGTAGTTTTTGAAGTGTAGTCACTGTTGTAATGTAGGAAACGCAGCAGGCAATTTGTGCACAGCAAGCTCCCACAAACAGCAATGTGATAAATGGCCAGATGATCTGTTTTTAGTGATGTTGATTGAGGGATAAATATTGGCCAGGACACCGGGGAGAACTCCCCTGCTCTTCTTCCAACAGTGGCCGTGGGATCTTTTACATCCACCTGAGAGGGCAGACGGGAGCCTCGGTTTAACGTCTCTTCCGAAAGACACCATCATAAAGCTAACCGATCCCACCACCCCCACTGCCCGCCCCACCTAGTACGAGGCTCAGACTTCAGATTACTAACCTGTCCCCCCTGCCACCCCCACGTTAACCTCCCCCGCTTCTCTCCTGGAGGTCCCTCACTAGAGTACAGTTTTACCACAACCTTCCAGTACCCCACCCTGCAGCCTGTGTGTGAGAGAGAGAGAACCTAGACAGTGAGTTTGGGCAGTCTGTTCGGGAGGGAGGGAAATTCACTCGGGTTTAAATGAGGTGACTGTCAGCAATTTCCAGGCATGTTACAGAGAATCTGCACGCACCATATAGAATGCACCTCAATATTTTCTCATGTTGTTTAGAACACACCCACAGTATAGAATTCGCAGCACACTACACATCTTTAAGCTGGTGTTCTCACCTGGTGAGTTCCCCTCCGCGGTTGGTCTCGCAGAGTTTTCACCAGCACCGTCTCCCCGTCCTGGCCCAACCGCCTCAGGTCCCAGATGTTGACGTTCCGGTCCCTGGATCCCGAGATACAAAGTGACGCATTCTGAAGAACATGAAATAGCAGGATCTGTTACACATCTGACCAGGGAGCTGCTCTGTGTCCGCAGACAGAGCCAGACACACACAGGCCCACCCGGCAGCACAGACACACAGTCGAGTTTGCTGGGATGAGCTGGCGGGGTGGACAGCAGACAGTGCCGCACCGTTACCTGCATCAGCAGCACCGTGTCCACCGAGGCGTAGTGCCCGTCACTCAGCGAGAAATGTTGCACATGTGGGGCGCTGCTGGACCAATGGGAGAGATGCTCCTCAAGCTCGATACATGCAGTCGGCCAATCAAAATCCTTACCTAATGAAAGAGGAACTAGATTAAACAGTGTCAAGTCTGGTCCGAGTCCCACCCCCTAACACACACCCCCTCCCCCTAACACACACCCCCTCCCCCCAACACAGCCCCCCCCCCCAACACACTCCCCCACCCCCTAACATACACCCCCTCCCCCCCACATAGCCCCCCCCAACACACTCCCCCACCCCCTAACATACACCCCCTCCCCCCCAACATTCCCCCCGCCAACATCCCCCCCACCACCCCTCCTCCCCCACCCCCCCCCCGACACCCCAACACACCCCACCCCCCTTCCCCCTCCCAACACCCCCCCTCCCCCTCCCAACACCCCCCCACCCCCTCCCAACACCCCCCCACCCCCCACAACCCCCCCACCCCCAACCCAACACCCCCCCTCCCTCCAGCTGACTCCCCCGCCCCCAACACACTCCCCTCCCCCAGCTCACTCCGCTCCTCACCCCCACCCTCCAACACGCTACCCCTCCTCCCCCCAGCTCACTCCGCTCCTCACCCCCACCCTCCAACACGCTACCCCTCCTCCCCCCCCAGCTCCCCCCGCTCTCACCCCCTCCCCACCCGCTCTCACCCCCTCCCCCCCCGCTCTCACCCCCTCCCCCCCCCGCTCTCACCCCCTCCTCCCCCCCGCTCTCACCCCCTCCTCCCCCCCGCTCTCACCCCCTCCTCCCCCCCCCGCTCTCACCCCCTCCCCCCCGCTCTCACCCCCTCCCCCCCGCTCTCACCCCCTCCCCCCCGCTCTCACCCCCTCCCCCCGCTCTCCGCCCCCCCCCGCTCTCACCCCCTCCCCCCCGCTCTCGCCCCCCCCTCCCCGCTCTCCGCCCCCCCCCCCTCACCCCCGCTCTCGCCCCCCTCCTCCCCCCCCCTCCCCCGCTCTCACCCCCTCCTCCCCCCCCCCGCTCTCACCCCCTCCTCCCCCCCCGCTCTCACCCCCTCCTCCCCCCCCGCTCTCACCCCCTCCCCCCCGCTCTCCTCCCCCCCAGCTCCCCCCCTCCTCCCCCCCAGCTCTCACCCCCTCCTCCCCCCCAGCTCTCACCCCCTCCTCCCCCCAGCTCTCACCCCCTCCTCCCCCCCCCAGCTCTCACCCCCTCCTCCCCCCCCAGCTCTCACCCCCTCCTCCCCCCTCTCTCAGCCCCTCCCCCCCCCGCTCTCACCCCCTCCTCCCCCCCCCCCGCTCTCACCTCCTCCTCCCCCCCCGCTCACCCCCCGAGCTCTCCCCCCCTCCCCCCCAGCTCTCACCCCCTCCTCCCCCCCCAGCTCTCACCCCCTCCTCCCCCCCCAGCTCTCACCCCCTCCTCCCCCCCAGCTCTCACCCCCTCCTCCCCCCCAGCTCTCACCCCCTCCTCCCCCCCAGCTCTCACCCCCTCCTCCCCCCCAGCTCTCACCCCCTCCTCCCCCCCAGCTCTCACCCCCTCCTCCCCCCCAGCTCTCACCCCCTCCTCCCCCCAGCTCTCACCACCTCCTCCACCCCCCCGCTCTCACCCCCAGCTCACACCCCCAGCTCACACCCCCCCGCTCTCACCCCCAGCTCACACCCCCTCTTCCCCCCCAGCTCTCACCCCCTCCTCCCCCCCCGCTCTCACCCCCTCCTCCCCCCCCGCTCTCACCCCCTCCTCCCCCCAGCTCTCACCCCCTCCTCCACCCCCCCGCTCTCACCCCCTCCTCCACCCCCCCGCTCTCACCCCCTCCTCCACCCCCCCGCTCTCACCCCCTCCTCCACCCCCCCGCTCTCACCCCCTCCTCCACCCCCCCAGCTCTCACCCCCTCCTCCCCCCAGCTCTCACCCCCTCCTGCCCCCCAGCTCACACCCCCTCCTCCCCCCCCAGCTCACACCACCTCCTCCCCCCCAGCTCTCACCCCCTCCTCCACCCCCCCGCTCTCACCCCCTCCTCCACCCCCCCGCTCTCACCCCCTCCTCCACCCCCCCGCTCTCACCCCCTCCTCCCCCCCAGCTCACACCCCCTCCCCCCCCCAGCTCACACCCCCTCCCCCCCCAGCTCACACCCCCTCCCCCCCCCAGCTCACACCCCCTCCCCCCCCAGCTCACACCCCCTCCCCACCCCAGCTCACACCCCCTCTTCCCCCCCCCCGCTCTCACCCCCTCTTCCCCCCCCAGCTCTCACCCCCCCAGCTCACACCCCCTTCCCCCCCCCAGCTCACACCCCCTCCCCCCCCCAGCTCACACCCCCTCCCCCCCCAGCTCACACCCCCTCCCCACCCCAGCTCACACCCCCTCTTCCCCCCCCCCGCTCTCACCCCCTCTTCCCCCCCCAGCTCTCACCCCCCCAGCTCACACCCCCTTCCCCCCCCCAGCTCTCACCCCCTCGTCCCCCCCCAGCTCTCACCCCCTCGTCCCCCCCCAGCTCTCACCCCCTCGTCCCCCCCCAGCTCTCACCCCCTCGTCCCCCCCCAGCTCTCACCCCCTCGTCCCCCCCCAGCTCTCACCCCCTCGTCCCCCCCCAGCTCTCACCCCCTCGTCCCCCCCAGCTCTCACCCCCTCGTCCCCCCCCAGCTCTCACCCCCTCGTCCCCCCCCAGCTCTCACCCCCTCGTCCCCCCCCAGCTCTCACCCCCTCCTCCCCCCCCAGCTCTCACCCCCTGCTCCCCCCCCAGCTCTCACCCCCTCCTCCCCCCCCAGCTCTCACCCCCTCCTCCCCCCCCAGCTCTCACCCCCTCCTCCCCCCCCAGCTCTCACCCCCTCCTCCCCCCCAGCTCTCACCCCCTCCTCCCCCCCCAGCTCTCACCCCCTCCTCCCCCCCAGCTCTCACCCCCTCCTCCCCCCCCAGCTCTCACCCCCTCCTCCCCCCCCAGCTCTCACCCCCTCCTCCCCCCCTCCTCCCCCCCCAGCTCTCACCCCCTCCTCCCCCCCCAGCTCACACCCCCTCCTCCCCCCCAGCTCTCACCCCCTCCTCCCCCCCCAGCTCTCACCCCCTCCTCCCCCCCAGCTCTCACCCCCTCCTCCCCCCCAGCTCACACCCCCTCCTCCCCCCCAGCTCACACCCCCTCCTCCCCCCCAGCTCACACCCCCTCTTCCCCCCCCCGCTCACACCCCCTCTTCCCCCCCCCGCTGTCACCCGCTCTCTCCCCCCCCAGCTCACACCCCCCTCCTCCCCCCCCAGCTCTCACCCTCTCCTCCCCCCCCAGCTCTCACCCCCTCCTCCCTCCCCAGCTCACACCCCCTCCTCCCCCCCCAGCTCTCACCCCCTCCTCCCCCCCCAGCTCTCACCCCCTCCTCCCCCCCCAGCTCTCACCCCCTCCTCCCCCCCCAGCTCTCACCCCCTCCTTCCCCCCCCAGCTCTCACCCCCTCCTTCCCCCCCCAGCTCTCACCCCCTCCTTCCCCCCCCAGCTCTCACCCCCTCCTTCCCCCCCCAGCTCTCACCCCCTCCTTCCCCCCCCCAGCTCTCACCCCCTCCTTCCCCCCCCCAGCTCTCACCCCCCTCCTCCCCCCCCCGCTGTCACCCGCTCTCTCCCCCCCCAGCTCACACCCCCTCCTCCCCCCCAACTCTCACCCCCTCCTCCCCCCCAGCTCTCACCCCCTCCTCCCCCCCCAGCTCACACCCACTCCTCCCTCCCCAGCTCACACCCACTCCTCCCTCCCCAGCTCACACCCCCTCTCTCCCCCACCAAGCTCACCATCCCCCAGCTCACCAGGGGGCCTTTCCACCAGCGTGAGGCAGTGCCTGTGGTGGAGAGTGGAGACAGAAACAGGGCGAGTGACAGTAAGGAAAGAATACTGACAAACCTTCCAGCACCGGGTAGCTCAGCCCCAGGATCTTCTGCGCCCGGATTCTCCAGGTCACCTCGTCGGTCAGGATACACTGGAATGCTCGGCAAACCAGTGGGAGGACTCCAAGCACAAACCTGGCATCCAGGTAGGAGCAGATCTCCAGGACCAGCTCCCAGGGGAGGGACAGCAGGCCAGACTGACCAGTGTCACTGGACAGCACCTGGCTGGATCGCAGTTTCACATTTAGATCTGACGCGCTGGATCTGCTGCTCCGGGGCTGCAGCTCGCTGCACAGCTCCAGGGGGCAGCTCTGGGGCCGAGGGCCGGACAATTCAGAGTTCCGCACCCGGTCCACATACTCTTGGGCCTGGATCTCCAGCTCGTCCTCATGCTCCAGGGCCGACTTGGCCTCAGTCTGAGGAGGGTGGCAGCTCGGGCCGTCACTCAGCTCACTCGCCATCGTGCCCTCACTGTCCCAGTCTCAGCGGAACAGAAGCTGCAGAAACAAACCAAGTATACAAATTAACCCGGCGAAACCTAGAAACCAGCCGCAGATCAAAGTAACTCAGCCTGGTCTCGCCCCAGGACCACCCCCCCCGGGCGTCTCGCCCACAGTCCCAGGATGACAACCCCCCCCCCCGAAGTGGCCGTGCACACAAATAAAAATGAACGCGAACATTGGGGGGCAGGGCACCATTCACTGCGCCCGGAGAGGAGAGGAGGAAATAATGGAGCCAAAACACCAACACACACTCGCCACACCAACAAGTGGACATCACTTCAAACTGGAAGCAGACAGGGACCTTTAAACAAAAGGAATGCTCTGCCCAATGGATTGCAGAGATCTATTTAAAGTCAAGCACAGACAGCCAGTGTCTCACTGGACCCTGCAGTGAAAGGGAGTGCGTGTCACTGGGGAATGGCTGCACCGAACCTTTACACAGTAAGCTGTCCTGATAAGAGTCTAAACATTAAGTAGTATTTGGGTCTGAATTTGAACATTGGTCCCTCTTTTTTTTAAACCCTGTAGTATATCTCCAATTTTCCCTCTCTCCCCCCGGGGCACTGATCCTCACTGGGTACTGTTCCAGGTCCCGTCAGTACCTGCTCCAGTATGAAGCTGGACAATGTGTTGCAGCAGGCTACTTGGGAGGCATCACAGCTGAGCCCAATCCTGTCCTCACCTAATGTTCACACACAGGGTCACAGGAGAGTGACCAGAAGCAGGAGCATTGGCTGAACTGTCCCCTCTCTAACCAGGAGCAATGAGACCAGTTGTAGAACCAAAACTGTTCCCTCAGATCAGTTAACTCAGTGCAGAGCATGATTCATGCTCGGGATCTTCCCGGTCGGTGTGGCCTGTGCTGCCATTGAGGCATCAGGGGAGCTTCTTCAACTGATCATTATCCCGGGGGGGGGGGGGGGAGAAGCGGAGGGAAATTCACTCAGTATCAGTCAAACAGCACAGCAGGTGCTGGCAGGGATCAGGACGCAGCAATAGAGCTGGAGCTACACCTACACTGGCACCAGTTACTGTAGTCAAGTCCCACCCTGTGTGATCCTGCTCCAAGCTCTGCGCTGGTCCCAGTATGGGTATGCTTATCACACAGCACATTTACCCTTACTAAAAAAGCTGGGTATAGGTCAGGAGTACACAATACAATTCCTTGTGGGGGGGGGGGGGGGGAGGGGGAGAGACAGATTTATCTATCAATTTAGAATATAAACTGGAAGCTTCATTAACCATAGTCAGTGAACATCCCCCGAGGATAATGGCACTGGTAGGTAATTGAGAATGGTCAAAGTTTGATGTAACCCACAAGGTCCAACAATCCCTTGTCGTGGGAAGGGGGACAAACACAAAATCAATGACAAAGGAGACGCTCTGTTGATCTTGCTGTGCGCAAATTGGCTGCCGCCTTTCCTACATTACAACAGGGACTACACAAAGAATTCCATTGGCTGTAAGAGCAGGGCAGTGGGACTAATTGGATAGCTCACCCAAAGAGCTGGCACAGGCACGATGGGCCGAATGACCTCGTTCTGTGCTGCATCATTCGGTGAAACGACTATGATAACAAAGGCCTCCCAAAAACAATAACCTCTTTCAGATACTGTCCGACTGGCTCGGCATTTCCAGTTCTAATTCAGAGAAGCCAAAATTACCCCCCTGACCCATCCCCTGCTCGCTCTCAGCCTGCGATCCGGCCGGCCTTAACCCTGCCGGGGCCGGGGCCGGGGCCGGAGTTGGGTTAGTTTGGGGGAGCCGGGGCCGGGTTTAGGGGTCGTACCTCGGGCTGGCAGCAGATTCCGCGCGGCCTCTCCCGGCCCCGGGACGCACACTCCTTACGTCACAAATATCACATGACAGGGCGAAACCATCGGCGCCGCCTTATGGCGTCCTCCACATGACGTAATGTGATCGGTCACATGACCACGGATCCGGCCCCGTCCCCGAAACCTAATAGGAGGGTCGGACCACGTGGTATGGCGCGGTGCGTTGCCCAGGGTTACGGATGGTGAAGGTGAAAGCTAGGGGTCAGTGGTGTCCGGAGCCCGGGGGGGGGTCAGTGGTGTCCGGAGCCCGGGGGGGGGGGCGGTGGCGGTCAGTGGTGTCCGGAGCCCGGGGGGGGGGGGGGGGCGGTGGCGGTCAGTGGTGTCCGGAGCCCGGGGGGGGGCGGTGGCGGTCAGTGGTGTCCGGAGCCCGGGGGTGGGCGGTCAGTGGTGCCCGGGGCGGGTCAGTGGTGTCCAGTGCCGGGGGGGGTCGGTCAGGGGTGTCCGGAGCCGCCTCCCGCCCCAGGAGCTGGGCCCCGCTCGCCTGCTGCTTTCTTCACGGGCCGCCCGCCTCCAGCAGCCTGGGAGTTGTTTACCTGGCTGTTCCAACAGAGCCTTATCCCGAGTGGGCTGGAAGGCCACCGTCTGGCCCTGTGAATGGCCCCCAGCAGCTGCTGCTCCCTGGCCAGCTCCGCACTCGCGGTAAAGGAACCCTCGTTGTGCTGACTCACTGTCTCCTGTGCAGCTCCATCGAGAGTCAGCCCTCAGGAAGCTCCCTCTGACAGCGAAGAGTCCCAACCTCAAGGTGTTTCTCACTGCTGGCCCCGGCCCTGTTCGAGGGCTCAAAACACTCTCGAGTCATGGGCCCAGCTACAGCCGCTTCAACAGCTTGGAGCTGACAGATTTCTTACGCCAGGCTGCACACGGCCAACTCCATTCATAAACTGCGCTGCAGTAAACCCTGCCCACCTCAGCTCACAGTATCAGTGAAAGTCTGATATAATTCATAGTTTCTACCCAAGATCCCAAAGTTGAATGGCCTTGGCTTACTGGTAGCAGCTCACCTCAGAAGGATGAGGATTCAACTCCCACTCCAGAAACTTGAGCCCATATGAAAAAGCGCCGCACTGGCGGAGGGGCAGTGCTGAGGGAGCGCCGCACTGGCGGAGGGGGCAGTGCTGAGGGAGCGCCGCACTGGCGGAGGGGCAGTGCTGAGGGAGCGCTGCACTGTCTGGAGTAATACTGAGGGAGTACTGCACTGTTAGAGGTGTGGTCTTATGGAGGAGACGTTAAACCGAGGCTGTCTACCCTCTCCGGTCGACAAACGATATCCTGGTGCTAATTGAACAGTTGGGGATTTCTCCCCAGTGTGGTAGCCAATATTTATCCCTCACCCAACATCACTAAAGCAGATTTTCTGTCCATGGGACATTGCTGTGCACAAATTGGCTGCTGCATTTCCCTACAGTACAACCATGACTACACTTTAAACGTACTTCAGTAGCTTTGAAGCACTTTGGGACGTCATGGTTTATAAATACAAATTCCTCTTTTGAGCCACTCATCATCTTAATTACCAGAATCAGACAGAAATACTCCCACATTCAGAGAGGACAGTTTATTAAAAGTATTAGCTTAAACAAAAACCAACCTGACAACTAGAAGTGTGATGTTCTTTATTGAGAGGAGATGGCTCTTTGCTAAAAATTACCACCTGACACATTCACAGCTAGCAAGGGTGGGACTCAGTTTAATTCTTGACATTTGAGTCTTTTGCTGGTGTAGTGACCCCCACAATACTGCACCCTGCCACGATAGAAATGCACAGTGCTGCGTGTCAGAAAATGCCCCACATCTTGTTTAACCCAACAGAGCAAACATATACCACTCCACCCATCTCCTGCAAGCACCAGCACTATAGCAACAGACACCTTATACCTCACCAAAGTAGTCCGCAGTGGAATGAGTCCAGGTGTGTGCATGTTTTGGGGGAGTGGAGGAGAGGGAGGTGCCCAATTCTACCTGATCCAACAGCAAGTGGCACTCGATAGTGAGCAGGAATCCTGGCTAATTCCCCCTTCCCTAACCTCAAGGTCATAGCCTCAACTACCACCCCATCTGGATTGAAAGCAAGCCCTTTATTCATGGTCTGAATGACTGAGCATTGTACCAGGCATCCTTTTACCCACAGAGCCAGCAGAGTGACTATCACATTACTCAGCCTGGTAAGAGTGCCAACTCAGCCCTGTAATGCCCTCCACACTGAAACCAAACATTGGAGGCTCAAATAATAACAGAAAATGCTGGAAACACTCAGGTCCAGCAGCATCTGTGGAGAGGGAGGTCAGGTTAATGTTTTAGGTCAATGACCTTTCAACAGCCTTTCTCTCCAGACACTGCCTGACCTGCACCTTGTTTTTGTTTCGGATTTCCAGTCTCTGTTGAGTTTTGCTCGTTTTATTGGAGAGTCAGGGCAGTCATTGTGTATCTAGATCTTTGCATAACATGCTCAACATCAGTTACAGAGCCCAGCAGCAGCCGTGGCTGTGTGCTGTATCATCTATTGCACAAGGTGTTTGAACCAAGTTGTGCTGTAACTGTGCATCTTCCGCACATGAAGCTAGGATAAGTGCCTCCTCCATCACTAACTATTGTGCGCTGTGGAAGGTCAGGGTTAAGCACTGGGTGGGGTCTGGAGTACAATAGAACAGGAAGTGGTTACTGAATGTTTGGGCGCCTGGCATCTATAGGAACAGGGTTAAAGAAAACCATGTGATTTACTGAGTAGAATTTGATGCTTGGATCAGCTGAATTCCAGTCCCTGCTCCAAGTCTGTGGCAATGTTGCTCTATAACTGGTTGTTAGGGGGGGGTGACCAGGAAGCAGGCTCTGCTGCTGCCATCTCCAGTGGCCACCAGGCACACAGCCTGTAATCAATTCCAGTTCCAGGCACTGACAGCTTACATATGCCCCACAGTTTTGCATTTAGAAACTTCAGTACTCCATTTCCTGGACATTAATGCAGTGAATGCATGGACTGCAAATCACAGCCCCCCCCCCCCCCCCCACACACAGTAATCCACATAGCTCAGAGAGCCCAGCCCTTTCAGTTGACCAGGTCCACTGATCCGTTCCCAGTAATTGGGGGTGAAGATATTTCAAACTGGAGTGCCAGCCTGGTTCAGTTGGTAGCACTCTCCATGGAGCAAGGGAGACTGGGGCGTTCGGGCCCCGCAGAGCATCTTTCAGATGAGATGTTAAAGCGAGGCCCTGGCTGGTCCGATGTTACAGGCCCAATTACATTGTGGGAAGAGAGCAGGGAGTTCCACTCGTGTCTTCCTCAGCATTCAGTTGTTTTGAACAGCACCACAAAAAAAAACAATTGCCTGCTTATTCATCTCATTTGCTGTTTGTGGATCCTGCTGGGTGCAAATTGTCAGAAGCTTTTACCCAGATAACAATGCCTGCAGTTCATTGATTGTGAAGCACTTTGGGATCCCCAGAGATTGCTTCCCTTAGATCACCCTGTTTAGAGGCTCCATGTACAGGTATCACTGCAGCTTTACATCAGGTGCTGGGAGGGCAGAATGCAGGGTTTATAGTTGGTAAACCTCAATACCATTTGGCTGTAGCCCCACAGGGCGAGAGATCTGAGAGATACAATGCTTCCACTTGCTCCCTGGTCCCGACCAGTGCCTCTGATGATCAGCTTCTCACCATAAGATGCAACCTGCAGGCACAGACTCACGTGTGGCCCCCACCAGAGACCTCTCCCCATGGTCAATGCAGCTGAACCCTCGGCGTAGAGAAAGATCGGACCCCAAGCCACTTTGAAAACGATACAATAGGAATAAGAAAAAACACAAAACAGACACAAACTAGAGTCACGAGAAACCGATTTTAGTCCGTAAGAAAAAAAAAAGAAAAACAAATTTATACATAAAAATGAGAAAAAAATCTCAGTTGAGCAAAGGTGCAAGCGGCCGGCATTACACTGATCGAATCACAGGAAACACACCGCACATTTACAAATATACAACTCAAAGTAAAAGGGGACAGCACAACACTGGTACAGGAGCTCGGAGGGAGGGGAGGGGACAGTTCATCGAGTCAAACAAAAGTTCGGCAATGAGAGCATCTGAGAAACACAACATCCCCCAAACCATAGCAGGCTCAGCACCCACCCAATGCAGTGAAGATCACCCCGACAGAATGGCACGTCCTTTGGAACTCACCTGCACTCAGACCAGACGGCGGCTGTTCTGTTCAGGCCTCTCCTCTCCTCAAACACACAACAACTCTCAATGCTGCACCCAACTACCAGTTGGCATCTTCCCAGGAAAGAGACTGTAAACAGCTTTAGTGAAGGATTAGTGTGTTTGAACAAAGCTCCCTGCTTGGATATTCCCAGGGGGTTGGGTTGCCAGAGCAGCAGCGAGGTACGGAGGGGGCACTGGGTGTTTCCACTTGAATACAGATGGGAGGTGGTAAGAGCCTGCGGCAGGGCATGGCAACAGGAAGAGGGCGAGACTGTGGCCCATTCTCAGATACTCCCTTTGCCTGAACCAACTTTCACAGTTTAAAGAGACAGTATTCCTCCTCCGTACAATCCATTCTGTAAACTCAATCCCAAAATACTACTACTAATCAGGGCTATTAAAAACAGGCAACAGTTAAATATGATTAGTTTTCTGCTGTCTGTGTAAACTGGGAACTTCAATTTACTATTGACAGAATAAAAAAATCAAGTTAAACCATCTTTTAAGTCACTGCGATTAATGTTAGTGATAAATTGTTACCACTGCATGCAGTGACCAGCACACCCCACCTCCTGTAGTACAAAGTGGTCCTCAGCCAGGAAGAGCCCACAGGTGCAAGGTTCCATCACAACTGGATGGCCAAAGAATGCGCCCAGCCAATCCTCCACTCAGCACAAACTCTACACATGGGGCCCACCAACTGTGATAGGACCATTGGGATCTGGAGCCAGAGTGACTGGGAGGTGCACAGAAATTCCAGACCTCCCCCCCACCCCCCCCAAAAACAAAGAATGCCCAAGCTCTCAAAACAGTCACATTGGTCAGACCAGGACTCAGCATGGCCAGTAAGCAGAATGTAGCAAGTCCTGCTGCTTGGCTTGGAGCTGCGAGGGGGAGGACCCAGAAATCAAATCCATACAAGATTTTTCAACTGGTCTCCCCCCCACCCTTTTTTTAATATATATAAAAAAAAGTTAATGGTATAATGGAATTTTGTTACAAGTAAACACATCTCAGACGGCCCTGTAAAAGGTTCGTCATTTCCAGATGAGCTCCCATCTCACTACTTCTTCACCCCCCCCCCCCGGGGAAAATGACTGCTCTGCAGACCCATGGGGCAGGGGTCCCACCTTCTCTTTGCCCCAGTTCCAACTGCTTGTGGCTGCACCATGACATCATTAAGGTACACAAACAATTGAAAGATACCTTTCAGCCAACGAGCTCCTGGTAAAGGGTTTCGATTTTTCTCGGGTGCCCCCTCTCCCATGGAAATGGCAGTGAGTAGAGATAGAGGCAAAAGTGCACCAAAACCTCGGTCACTCGGTTATAAAAAATCAGCCCGATATCTGTCCCTTGCCCAGTCAACCCCTCCCATCCCGCTTCTGCCAGTGATACTCAGGCTACATTTTGATTACATCAGCATGACAAAGATACACTGCAGTTTACTTTTACGAATGATATTTAGGGTTTAGGAAGGTACGCACCACATTGAGCATGCAACATTCACAGTCCGCAAGCACCCTAGCGGCTAGTCAGTCAGTCCCAAGGTACAGCCAGATAAAGCCAACCGTTTGCTTCCAGGGGATGGGGCAGAGGAGCACCATGAACCCTCGAACAGATTCATTCATCTCCAATCCTCACTCTCACCTCAGTGCCGCTGCTGTGAGGAGCAACAGCTATCAGCTAAACACAAACATTAATAAATTAAAACACAGACTCACAGTAAACACAATCTACTGGCAGCAACTCCAAGCACAGGATTCATCAGGGTCCACTGGAACCCACACAAAACAAGGACACCTTCCCACCCTTGGTGACTGTTCACAAATGATAAAGATTTGGGGTCATTTCAGAGAGGAGATCAGGGCGATCACAGTTCCATCCCTTCCTCCCAAAGGGAATTCCACACCCATCAGTTGGCTATAAAATCCCGGTCAATTCCCGGTGGGCCCCATCACCAGTCTGGTGGCAATCGTGCAGATTCCATCACAGGCAGTGCCAAGGTCTGTTACAGCACCAACTGTGCCAGACAACACACTGCTCCATAAAACAATTAAAACATCTTGGAAACATCTCATTTTAAGGGGAAGGTGGTGTTATTTCTGGGAATGTTTGTAGAAAGTTCAAACCCATGAAGTGTTAACCGAAAATAAATGAGTCTGAGGTCCCTCAAGGTTAAAAATAAACAAAAAAGGAATGAAATCCCCACTTTTTAAGGGGCGGATGGGCAAGGAAACAAAACTCAAACAGTTAGTGAGCTGTACCGAGCATGGGGGACTGGGTGAGCACCAGCAGTGATCGCTGGTCCAGCATTCCTGCTCATGAACCACCCGCCAACAGCACGCGACTAGGAACAAACCCATCCCGCCTCCCACCCAACACCAGGCCCTTTCGCACACTGAAGGTTCAACACGATCCGGTACCTGACCCAATGCCTGTGTGCAGTTGTGGAAATGCACCAGTGTCCACACAGCTCCCGCCCCCGCAACAGCCAGTGAGCCAGGCACCCCTCACTTACATCACTAAAAGCACATTCTTCACCTTCCAGACCAGCGTTCCCATCTCACTAACAGGACTGGAATCCCACTGGAACCCAACAGGTCAGAGACCCCATCCAACACCCCCCAGCTTGTTAGAGACCATCACAGGAACGAGGCCCAGAGCATCTCACCCTCCCTCCCAACACAGTGATGGATGTAAGAGACACTCAGGATATAGCCAAAACAGACCATCCCTTTTAATCCTTGCGTCACTAGAATTTCTCACTCAATTGTTAAAAAGTTGAAATGAATTTTCCAAACACATTTCCCATGAGTGAGGGCAAAAGATGCCAGGTGAAAATAGGGCAGGCAGGAATGGTTACAGACGTGGCACTGAAAAGGGACCCCCTTCCCCACCCCCAACCCACTCATACCCCACAAGCCCAGGATGAATGGGGAACTTGTGGCAATGATTCACACAGGCTGACTCAGTCCGAGATCGAGTGCCTGGGCCGTACTAAGCCAGTGATCGTGGGGAATCTGTGCCTGGGCCATACTAAGCCAGTGATCCAGTGATCATGGGGAATCTGTGCCTGGGCCGTACTAAGCCAGTGATCGTGGGGAATCTGTGCCTGGGCCGTACTAAGCCAGTGATCCAGTGATCATGGGGAATCTGTGCCTGGGCCGTACTAAGCCAGTGATCGTGGGGAATCTGTGCCTGGGCCGTACTAAGCCAGTGATCGTGGGGAATCTGTGCCTGGGCCATACTAAGCCAGTGATCCAGTGAGTGTATGGGGATCTCAACCAGGGACAAGCTGGGGCTCAGGTTCGAATGCTTCCACAGCTGAACAGCACACAGACTGTCAAAGCTCACACAAACAGCAGGCCAGACACTGGGAGTCCATGGGCCTCTCAGAACCAAACATCAGTGGTGACCAAGCTGGAGGGGAGATGGCCCATTTAAAAAAAGGTTAAAGAATAATGGCACAGAAATCTCTCCACAGAATCCTGCTGCAAGAATTGCACAGGTTCATCTGAATTTGTATGGCAGCTGTTTCAATAATCACCCACATTGGTCAGTGACACAAAGCAACATTGCTGCTAGGTCACAGGTGAAAGATACATCACTGCAGCCACTGCTGGCAACTACCAGCCAACACCGCTCCCCACTCCAGTCATCCCCCAACTGCTTCTCAGGGCTGTTGTGACAGGGCTCAGTCCATCAGTTCCATGCCTGGCCTTCAGTCTGCAGGTCCTGGATCGGGGAAGTTGCCACAAGGGTGATCAAAATAGCGGGAAACAAAAATGAAACCATCTGAACCATTCTGGTGACAGCAAGTTTAAAAAAAAGCACGGGTGGGCACTTCCAATGTGAAATCATTGCATTTGACACCAATTAGTCAGAATTGGAAACAAATTGTCAAAAATTCAAATTGGAAGGGTCCAATCTGGGAACATAAAATCCCAGCCAGTGCAATGAGCAAAAGCGATGCCGCAGTAAATATGTGCCCCTTCCAGGGCACAGCTTCTTCATGAGCTACTCAGACACAGGTGCTTCTCTCCATCCCCCCGCCTCCCCCCACCCAATGCAGCGGCTACAGATCGGTCAGTTCCTAGTCCGCCCAGCAATCAAAGGGCAGCACGCTACCACTAGTCTCCTCCAACGACACGCTTGGGTCAAATTGTTCAGTTCAGGAACGTGGAGCTAACTATCCAACATCTAAAAAGAGGTCACAAGTGCAACCAAGAGGCTTTTTAAAAAAGGTTTGTGTTTTTCTCTTTGTGAACACTTGCCATTTCAATTTACACTTTTTTTTTTAACGATATGAAGACAAGAGGATGCAGCAGCACATTATCACAAAAAATAATTAGGAACAAACCCGAACAGTTCATAGTAACAGGGCATCGCCAGAGCATGACAGTACAGACATGCTTCGCTACAGTATCACGGTACAGGCTTTCACACCGGCCTCCTGACGATCTCTCCCCCCTGCTTCCGGCCTCTCGAGGGAGCGGAAGGCCAAGTGTCACTCCGCATTGGAACGATCCGTTACAACCCATCGGAAAAGATAGTGAAGCCTTGATCTACATACACACACATTACGATTCATTACGTTCTATTCAGAGATCACTAGACTATTACAGCGCACCACCATGCAGTCTAGCTTTAAACAGTGACTCTTTTTTTTTGATGACTGCTGGCGTATCTATGCGACGATACAAAGCTCTGTATGCTTTCTAGTTTTAATGTGTTAAAAAAAAGTTGTTTTTTTTAATTTTAAAAACTTCTACTCTTAAACCACGGCACAAGCATCAGACTTGTGTTGTCCCAAATTTAGATGGACAAGGCCGTTCAAACCTAGCCGATTTTATTAATCTTTTGGAATTCTTCACTAAGCTTGCCTATATTTTAATTTTTTTCCTAAATTTCCCACACTTTTGCCCCCTCCCGAGTTGTCCAACTGAGAGATTTGACCCTCGGGATCTTTGGATTGTCCCGTGTAGTGGCAGACTGCCTCTTCAGAGAGAAGGCCTACAAGATCTTTCTGCCTAATTAATCCAGTTTGCTCTGGTTTAGAGGCTGTTTTTCCCCCGATATTTTCGGAGAAAGGGGGCGTGTTTTTAGTCCCACCAACTCCACCCTAACCCCCCATTGACAGGGCAGTGCAACTCCTAGATGTGGATGATTTCCCAGTAGCCCTCCCAGCAACAGAAACCTGACAAGAAAAAGAGAAACACAGACTTTAGTATTTATCCAGAGCATGTCAGAAAATCCTATTAAAAACGTTAAAAATAAAATAGTCACAAGGACCCTAATGGCCAATGAATCGGCTTCAAATCCCGCAATTAAGCTGCACAATAGCTGCCACCCGACCCCAAAAACACATCCTGGCAACGCCCTGAATCCGTGCCAGTACACAATCTGCCAGGACAGACCAGTGCCAGGATTCCATTCTGCTGTGGAGTAGGATGTGAGATGGGGACAAGGACTGCCCAACCGCATTCTATTTCAAATCCTTCCCCCCCTCCCCCCCCATCCCCGAGAGAAGAGTACACTTTCCAGCCCAAAGCCAGCGAACAGGAATGAGACACGAGGCGAGAAAGCTTCCATCAACAACACCCCAAATCTCTCAGCGAGATACCCACCAACCAACTCTGGTCAGGAGGACGTTGCTGGTGGGGGAAGAGTCTGAGAAATGCTCGACCTCAGTACTCGGCCGGACCCTACCCATATACCCGCCTGGTCTCCGGGCACAGGATGCTTACCTGACATTGTGTCCCTTAATTTCAGCTATACGCCATAGAATGCAGACAGCCGCTCCTTCAGAAGTGGTGGGAACTGTTCTGAAAACTGCTGCCAGTTCTCCTCACCAACCTGCTCCTTGAACCCATGCAGGATCTGCAAGACAGGAAGAGTCAAACATAGATCGCAATGTTTAAAAGTACCAAAGAACAGGTCTCTCTGAAAGTTCATCTTCCATCATCAGCTCTTTGGGTAATAATGCAAGCAAGTTAAGACAAGAACCACCATGGATAAATATTCCCTTTCTTCCCCTTGGCTTTAACTGCAGTGGAAAGAACAGATCTAAAGGCAGGGGGTAAATGCATCACCCAGTGTGGCAGTGAACCATACAGACTACAGGATCCCAGGTTCGATCCTGGGTCTGTGCCAAGTGAGCTGGGCTCAGCCAGGGCAGCAGCAGGGGGGTTCTTCAGCTGGCCTTGGTGCCCCTGTACCTGATCACTATCCAGTCGCCCACGCTGGAAGGGACTTGACTGTCTGGACCCACACAACTTGCATTTATATAGCACCTTTAACACAGTAAAACGTCCCAAGGTGCTTCACAGAAGCGTAATCAGCATAACTGACAGAGCCAAAGACAGACATTAGGACAGGTGACCAAATGCTTGGTCAAAGCGGTAGGTTTTAAGCAGCACCTTAAAGGAGAGCGAGCTGGAGAGGCAAAGAGGTTTGGGGAGGGAATTCCAGAGCTTAGGGCCTAGGCAGCTGAAATCTGGAGGTAACAAATGCATGCATGAGGGTTTCAGCAGCAGAGAGGCTGAGGCAGGGGCGATGTGGAAGTAGGCGGTCTTGGTGGATAGGATATGGGGTCGGAAGCTCAGCTCCAGGTCAAATAGGACGCCACGGTTGCGAACAGTGGGATGGAATGGGTGGCTAGGGAACAGAGTTCATGGCAGGGACCGAAGTCCATGGCTTCGGTCTTCCCAATATTTAATTGGAGGACGTTTCAGCTCATCCATGTTGGACAAGCAGTTTGACAACACAGAGGCAGTGGAGCAGTTGAGAGAGGTGGCGGTGAGGTCGAGCTGTGTGTCATCAATGTACATCGAGAATCACCACTTGGATTAGATACCAGAGGGTCCCAGAGACCCCAGCAACATCCAGCCCAAAGGCATGCCACACCAGGCCAAGCCAGACTGGGCTAAACAAACACTAAATATGCTTGGTATGAGCTAAAGTCCCCTGATCCAGAGATTAGATCACTAAGCAATAACCTTCATCACCGTACCCACTATAGTAAGAGTGAAGGGCCAAACACGAGGCCCTGGCTGGTTGTTTCATGCCTAGTGCCACTGCACTCTGCATCCTCGACACAAGAGCAGCAACATTCCATCTCCTCAGCACACGTTCCAAACATCGAGAAAGAATCTGCTATCAGTCACCTGCCTGGGAGAGGCTGCAGTTACCAACTGACACCCAGCCTCAGATCCCAGAGTCCCGGGGGGGGGGGGGGGGAGAAAAGAGAGGACAGAGTCCACAGAATGAGCACCCACCTTGTAAAACATGTCACGCAGGTCATCCTTTGGGCTCACCCATGAAGCAACAGCATCACAGAAGAAGATGAAGTCCTACAAGAAACAAATGGTTAGTTTTAATCCGTTACCTTGTACACTGACTGCTTTCCCTCCATCCACTGAACATACAAGGCCCACCCACATACAGAGACTACTTAAACCTGGCATCAGCAATACAGGAGCAGCAGCGAGTGGACCCACATTCTGCATTAACCTTGTGGAGAATGCCTGGAACTCTGACGCCCCAACACAACCCTGCCTCTCCCCACGTGACTGTGCTGAGTCCTAGCTGGCTACAGCCCCACAGGCACTGGTTACCCATTCATGTGAACCTAGTGAGTGGCAGCAAGATATTTCACCCCATGGGCCATCCCAATTGCCTAATCCTGTGATCAGGAGCAGGAACCCTGGCTGACGCTCTACTCTAACCCAGGGCGATGGCCACCCAGGCTGCGATCAGCCCATGCAGCACAGACCCAGGACCGTCCTGGTCAGTGCGGCGCAGTCACACACTGGGCAGCGGACCAGCCAAAGAACATTTTCTTACCTGCACCACACCCCCTGGATTCACTCCAATCATCATACAGATCCCACGGAACGCAGAATCCTTCTCTTCATTATCACGGATATTTCTCAAAGACGTGCACCTGTGAATTACAAAGCCACACTGTAGGAGTCTGAAAGCAGCAATACTTCACTCTCTGCCCCTCATGACTCGTGCCAGGGTATGGTTTCAGCCGTGGCCAGCCCTCAGTGAAGCGGGCACAGTGTTGGCCCAGGCTGCTCCCGAGAGTCAGAGTGGGCAGTTCACGAGAGGCCAGAGAGCTTACCCCTCACCTCTGGACTATACACAGTGAATGGTCCGGAGCCAAACAGGGAGGAGGGAAGGAAAAGGGAATGAAACACTCACCATGGCCTGATGAACTGCTGTAGCATGGGCGCAACTTCCTGGGGACACACGTAACCTAGTCGGCCAATGGTTATAGCTGTGGAGAGAAGAGACAGAGAAAACATCAACATACAGCATCACCACCACCAGTTACAGCTTCTCCCAAAGTCAACACGCTCAGAATAGAAAACTTCAACATTCTTTAGTTCAGGATTCAAATGTCTGCATTTTCTAATCATCACGGCAGTGTTGCAAGGTGCCAGTCACTGTCCCATCTCTCCCATTGATAACCTTGCTGGTGTCCTGCACTGTGGGCTGCACCTGGTATTCCCAGTCACAGCTCCTTGGTTTGGGTGGTGGTGGGGGGGGGGGGGGGGGGGGGGGGGGAGGGAAAGAGACACAGACAACCAGACTCAAGGTGTGTATCGGATGGCAAGGAGCTGCTACTTTGATGAAGGGCCATCAGGGCTGCAGGAATGTATTGCAGGCAAGGGGCATGGGTGGGCAGAAGAGGGAGACAGACAGTTCACTATTGAAGATATCAGAGCAATCAATCCAACGCTAGAAGCATTCCCAACACACAGAAGTTTGTGCCACTGTGCTGCACACTTTCAATAAATGATTTATAAATGAGAATCCCGCAGCGAACAGTTTTGGGAATACATGTGCTCATTTTTGACCCCGAGCTCCGAGCCAGTACTCCCGGGGAGTGTAGATCAGTTTGAGCTCTGAGCCAGTACTCCCGGGGAGTGTAGATCAGTTTGAGCTCTGAGCCAGTACTCCCGGGGAGTGTAGATCAGTTTGAGCTCTGAGCCAGTACTCCCGGGGAGTGTAGATCAGTTTGAGCTGAGCCAGTACTCCCGGGGAGTGTAGATCAGTTATATTAATGTCTTGGATGAAGGGGCCGTGTGCACTGTAGCCAAATTTGCTGATGATACAAAGATAGGTGGGAAAGCAAGTTGTGAGGAGGACACAAAGTGAGTGCGCAAAAATTTGGCAGATGGAGTATAATGTGGGAAAATGTGAGGTTATTCACTTTGGTAGGAAAAATAAAAAAGCAAATTATTTAAATGGAGACTACATAATGCTGCAGTAGAGGGATCTGGGGGTCCTCGTACATGAAACACATGCAGGTACAGCAAGTAATTAGGAAGGCAAATGGAATGTTGGCCTTTATTGCAAGGGGGATGGAGTATAAAAGTAGGAAAGTCTTGCTACAACTGTACAGGGCGATGGTGAGATCACACCTAGAGTACTGCGTGCAGTTTTGGTCTCATAACTCCTCACTTAAGGAGGGATATACTTGCATTGGAGGCAGTTCAGAGAAGGTTCACTAGGTTAATTCCTGAGATGAAGGGGCTGTCTTAAGAAAGGTTGAGCAAGTTGGGCCTATACTCATTGGAGTTTAGAAGAATGAGAGGTGATCTTATTGAAAGATTTAAGATTCTGAGGGGGCTTGACAGGGTAGATGCTTCCCCTCGTGGGGGAATCTAGAACTAGGGGGTACAGTTTCAGGATAAGGGGTCACCCATTTAAAACTGAGATGAGGAGGAATTTCTTCTGAGGGTTGTGAATCTTTGGAATTCTCTATCCGAGAGCTGTGGAGGCAGAGTCATTGAATATATTCAAGGCGGAGATAGACAGATATTTGAGCTACAGGGGAGTCAAGGGTTATGGGGAGCGGGCGGGAAAGTGGAGTTGAGTCCAAGATCAGATCAGCCATGATCTTATTGAATGGCAGGGCAGGCTCGAGGGGCCAAATGGCCGACTCCTGCTCCTATTTATGTTCTTATGGGCTCCGAGCCAGTACTCCCAGGGCCTGTAGATCAGTTTGAGCTCCGAGCCAGTACGCAGAGTGTGTAGATCAGTTTGTATCTTACCGGTGTTCTCGAGCAGAGTCTTGGGAGTGTTCGGTCTGTTGATGATCTCCACCAAGTTATTCAGAACCAGAGACACATATGGCTGCATCTCAGCACCTGTCAGGGCAGGAGATTAATATTCAGATTTCACCTCCACTGTTTTAACAGCAATTTCCCAACATTATTCTGACCAATTCAACAACAACTTGCATTTATATAGCACCTTTAAATCAGTGAAACACTCCAAGGCATTTCACAGGAGCGTTATCAAACATTCCTGCTTCCTCCCTTCAAGATTAAGTCTTATTTGAGTTCAAACCCTTGATTAGCAACGCTCCTTCCTCCCTTCCAGGCGGATGGTGAATTAATTAACCATACTTCAACTGAATGTCACGACTGCCATGTTGAAGACACACTGCTTTAGAACACACTCAGTAAATCTACTCTTGACGAGTGCTGCTATTTCTCTCGTATCGATGTGCAACTTAAAATTTCCATCACCACTGAGGTTCTTACAGGTTCCACACTGCACCACCATCTGACTCCTGGCTGGGTACAGTTCCACTGGGCCAGGGCTCGTGATTACATCACCCACGTGTCCATTCTGGCGTACAGTTCTATAGGTTCGGGGGGTATGATTATCTCACCCAGGTGCCATTATTCACACGAGCCCAGACACTTCCAGTCAGTGGGATGTGGATGACATCAAATACAAGCCCAATCCTCTCATGTATTTACATGCACCCAGTCACTGGGTAGGGATCAAGAGCCACTTCCCAGTCCAAAGAATGAACTTGCATGTAAAGTCCAAGGGCGCATAGGGCAATTATAGCCCCAGCATGGTTAGCCATATAGACACAAAAGGCATCAAGGGGTATGGGGAGAGAGAGGGAATATGGTATTGAGATAGAGGATCAGCCATGATCATATTGAATGGCGGAGCAGGCTCGAAGGGCCTACTCCTGCTCCTATTTTTCTATGTTTCTATAGGCTGGGGGCTCCTGGTCTGTGGGGCTCAGTATCACAGCAAGGAGCCCACTTTGCTCACTGGACCATGGAGTGATCTCTAATCAGAGACACTATCTGATTGAGGACAATGATCCAAAGGTTCAGTCAATACCTTCTGAGATCCTGCTCCATCATCACTCTCTTCAATCCGACATCACTTAAAGCAAGAACTCACCCATCTGCATGCAGATCTCCCCGATCGCCCAGGTGGCATTATTGCACACGGAAATAAACTCCGGGTTCAGGTTGGTTCCCAAGATTGGCATGAACTCGGCTAAGAGGTGAGGGTAGGGGAGGGAGACAACAGGAAATAGGAGTTAAAAACAAACAGTGTCACATAAATCCAGCAACAGGGAAAGACTTCAGACCTGACCCCACTTTATAAAGCTGCACCCCCTCCACCCCACCGAGATCACTTGGAACCTGGAGACAAGAGGTCCAGCCGATCCTGAGCCTGGACTTTGAGAGGAGCAAGGCGTCAGATTTAAACAGCCCCTTGGTGAAGGGATGACTTAGCGATGCCAGAGGCAAGAGAGAGACAGAGGGGCATCCATTCCAACTGCCCTCAAACCAGCTGGCTGCCAGTCACAGGCCACCTGCCCACCGTCTGGGCTGGGAGAAGGGACAGGTGCCTGAGGCAAAATAAGAATATTAAAGGAACTCCGGATCAGACAGTATGAATATGAACCATCACAGAGGTCAGCAATACATTATCCATCACTTCCAGAGGACGACAGTGCTTCCAAACACGGAGGGCTTTCCCACACAAACTCCCCCTTTACAGGAGTGAGGTGGCAGGGATGAAGCACTACAACCAGCATAAACCTGCTTGGAGGTGTACAATACAGCGAGGTATACCGAGGCCCTGGTCGCCTGGTGCCACTGCACTCACCTATACACGGTTTAACATGCTGGAAACAGGCTTTGGTGAGATCACCCAAAAGTGCAAATGAACTCTGCCGAACTTCAGGCATCGTGTCCTAGAGAGAAGACAGCACAGGTCATAGAAACCCCAAAACATGATGGATCAAGGCACCATTGCATCAATCCACCTGAACACTTTCTCTTCCTCCCCCCCGCTCCCCCACCAACTCTGGGCACGCCCCGCTCACTCTTCCCCCCCCCCCCCTCCCCGCGCTCACGCTCTCCCTCCCCCCCCCGGCATGCCCCGCTAACGCTCTCTCCCCCCCCCTCCCCGGCACGCCCTGCTTACACTCTCCCCCCTTCCCCCACACTCACTCTCCTCTCGCCTTCACCCCCCACTCTCCCTTATAATCAAGTCCAATATTTAGTTAAATGATAGGGTGACCATGGGGCTGCGAGTACACTCCCCGGGAATAGTGTACAGGTCAGGTTGTGAGGTCTTGCAGAATTAAAGCCGATTATTGGAACAGTTCGGGTCACTCAGCAGCAGGGCCTGGATCAGATAATGTAGTCACTCAGCAATAACAGATTCACTTTCAAGTGAGGGAGTCACCCAATCCAGGCTCAGAGAGCCACCTTCAACATCAGCGCTACCCCTTTACTCAAAGGGGGCCTGGCTGTAGCACTCTCACCGCAGTCAGAAGCTCGTGGGTTAAACTGAGGCCCCATCTGCCCCCTCAGGCAGGCGTAAAAAACCCCAGGGAACTATTGGAAGAGCCGCGTTCTCCCGATGTCCAGGCCATTGTTGTTTACCCTTCCACCAACATTACTAAAACAGATTAAGTGGTCATTTATCTCATTGTGGGATCTTGCTGTGTGCAAATTATTGTTGCGTTTCCCTACATTACAACAGTAACTACCCATCCTGTGGTCACGAAAGGTCATATAGAAATTAGAAATGTAAATGTAATTGTTTTCTCTTTCGTTCACCTGCATACACTGGAAGAGAAGGGTCATGATGTTGCTCCGAGCTACCAGCTGCTCCACATGGCCACCCAGCCCCTCTGCCAGGCCACTCAGCAGATCCAGTGCTACGATCATGAAGTCCTTGTCCGGAGCCTCGTACTGATCCGGCTGCGTGTTGTACATCTGAAAATATCCACAGCAGGAGTACATGGTGGGAAACAATTAGTCTACAATGCTGCAAAGCACATCACGGAGGCGGTGCATCACACACGAGAGGGGACATCAGCTGGTGTGTGTGGGGGTGCACAATGCTCACTGTCCCCATATGCAGCCAGTGTATAGTATTGTTCTAACAGGGGCTGATAGGTGGCACCAGTTCATGTTCCCACACAGCAGGAACACTCCACACCTCACAGCAACCCTCCCACACCCACTTATACGCAGTGGCCAATGGAGTTAAACGGTTCACAGCAATGCGCTCAGAATAAAAAGTTCGACAGAGTTTGTTCAGTATTCAAATGTCTGCATTTCTATTCATCACAGCACAGGTCCCGCCCAGGGTCAGCCAGCCCAACACCGCCCCCACCCGCCCCCCCCCCCACCGTATTTCAGATCTTCCGCAGATTAAACCGCATTTGAACAATCTTCATTAAAACCAGTAGAGGCTGTAAACGAGACATGGGAGATTGGGACCACCATCCCAGCGCACACTAACTCACCCACTGCACACAGCTACAGACAGCACGTACTCTGCAGGGATGAAGATGCAACTGAATCTGTGCAACTGGTTTTAGATGAGGAAGAGCACAGAAAGCTCCCAGACCCTGTAAATCCCACAACAAAAACTTCACAAATAGTGCGTTTTTCTGATTCAAACACCAGTAAAAGGACCTTACCATGGCCTGGGCGAGTGTTTTCTGCACGAGTGTGACACAGCGCTGATAGACAGGCTCACAGTACGGGAGGAAGCCGCTCTGCAGAGCAGTGGCCACTGACGAGAGGCACTGGGGAAAGAATAAGGAACGATGAGTATTGGTACTGCAAACATGAGGCAATGTGTTAGCATCAATGGCAAAGGTCATTGGGGCAACCGCACCTGTAGCAGGGCTCGTCCCCGGGGCAACCGCACCTATAATGGACAGTATTGTTCCAACAGGGGCTGATAGGTGGCACCAGTTCATGTTCCCACACAGGAGGGATACTTCACACCTCACAGTAACCCTCCCACACCCATTTATACGCAGTGGACAATGGAGTTAAACAGTTCACAGCAACGCGCTCAGAATAAAAAGTTCAACAGAATTTGTTCAGTATTCAAATGTCTGCGTTTCTATTCATCACAGCACAGGTCCCACCCAGGGTCAGCCAGCCTTTCAGCATCTCTTTCTACTCCCTTTTCTCTCGTGTGTTTGTCTAGCTTCCTTTTGAAAGCATCTGTGCTATTTGCCTCAGCCACTTCCTGTGGTAGCGAGTTCCACATTCTAACCACTCGGAATAAAGACATTTTTCCTGAATTCCCTACTGGATTTATTAGTAACTACCTTGTATTTATGGCCCCTAGTTTTTGACTCCCCCACAAGTGGAAACATTCTCTCCACATCTACCCTGTCCAACCCATTCATAATTTTAAAGACCGCTATCAGGTCACTTCTCTCTGTCTTCTCTTTTCTAAAGAAAAAAGCCCCAACCTGTTCAATCTTTCCCAATAGCTGTAATCTTTCAGTTCTGGTACCATCCTTGTTAATCTTTTTTACACTTTCTCCAGTGCTTCCATGTCCTTTTTATAGTATGGAGACCAGAACTGTGCGGCCCGACCAGGGTCAGGTAATGTTAGATCTTCAACATCTGAGGAGTTTTGATAAGGTAATGTTGGGGGGGGGGGGGCAGGGGAGAGACACGACACGACTATTTTCTAGATGGAATCAATTTAAGATCACCAGGAAAACAAAGGGAGAGGTCGGGAGAAGATTTTTCAGCAGAGGGATGTTAGGACACGGAATGCCTGACCAGAAACAGTGGTGGAAGCAGAATCCATAATCACTTTAAAAAAGGGAGGAGACTAAATATTCAACAAAAGAAGCATTTTAAAGGCTACAGGACAAGAGCAGAGGAAAGGGTTTAGGTGGAGAGTTCTTTCAAAGAGACGGCACAGGCACGACAGGCCGAATGGCCTCCTGTGCTGTAAAGTTCTAGGATTCTGTTCCATGAACTCAAACTTGGGGCATTTGAGTGTTTTGGTGAGTGGGGGGGTGCGGAGACAAAATACGCAGCCATCAATCTCTACCCATACTGTACCAATGCCACTACCCCCAGGCGTCTCTGGGACACCATAATGCCCAGTGCTCACTCACCTCCAACAGGGGGAACAGATCCTTATCTTCATCCTTCAGCTCGTTCCATTTCTGAATGAGGGGGGGCATTAGTTTCTGGATGTATTCCTGTGAGTGCAGAGTGGAACATTCTGTCATTAATGTCTGAACTGGAAGCCGAATATTCCAGCCCCGCCAACACAGTAAAACAGCACAGCAGCCACACAGACAATGAAAGCAGCCTCTCCTGCTGAGCTCAGCACTCATTCATCAGATTCCAGGGGTGGGGGCAATCGGTAAAAAAAAAAACCACCGTGGTATGTTTTAAAGTTACAGCCACGAAAGTGTCAAAATTCATGCACAGACTGATACACTAAACGAGCACACCCAAACGAGCACACCCAGTCAGATAGGAGGCAGGGCAGAGGGGCTCAGGACAAAGAGCCCAGTAAAAGGCCTCCGTTGCCACAGGACAGCCACACAGTGTTGGCAGTTTTACCAGCTCAATGCCGTACAGTGCCCAGCGGAACCTGGCCTGCTGCCCGCACACTGCTGTAGCCTCAGGTTCTTGAGAATGAATTGCACCCCATGAGTGACACACCCAATTTAGAGCTGAGGGAGAGGGAGAGGGAGAGGCTCAAACGCCACAGTGCCCGAGCAGCCAGCGCTCACTGCCGCAGTGCCCACTTTAGGACCCTTGCTGGTGTCCTGTGGGTCTCGGCCCCTCACCCAAGAGTTCCAAACAAAAAATTGGCTGAATTCTGCATTGGCCAGGGTGGAGTGTGTGAAATCTAAGCACTGCACCCTCTGACCTTCCCACCAATATAAAGATCATGGAGCCACAGCTGCCGCCCACCGGCTGATTGAGGTGATGTCCCACGGAGTCGGCGAGTGTGCCGATGGCATCGTACAGGATCAGCAGGTTCTTGTGCTGGTACTTCCCAAACGCAAACACCAGCGTGTCGAGGATATAGCTGAGATACGGCACGAGCTCAGTGCAGGCCTCCTCCTCCAACGTAGCAAACGCGCTGAGGGGAGAACAAAGGTAGAGTCAGGGGCGCACATACCAAAGGTGGCCAGTTACACACCAGCCAGCAGAAATTTACAGACGCTCGAAACATGAAACATAAATGCTGCTTTGCCCAAGTATGCTCAATCGCAGACAGCCTGTACTGCAGCCTCCAGATCAGACAGTATGAATACGCACACCATCATCATTCTCATGTACTGATACTTAGTCATCACTTCCAGAGTCTCCATCAGTACAGAGGCTGAAAATGTAAGATTTACCCTCATCTCACCCCCAGCCCCCACCCAGAGCTGGGCTGGCTACCAACCTACACACAGTAACCAAGATTTGTTCACCCAAAAAAACACCGCTAAATGGCAGAACAACATAGAAGCTGATGTGAGGTTCACGTGTCTCAGCCACAAGAGTGAAACAGCCTTCTGGCTCACATGACTCCCACTGGGACACGGCTGCCCTCCAGTACCTCATTGGCCAGGCTTCACGGTCACTCTTGCAGGGGGGTATTTGACACGGGGGGGGGGGGGGGGGGGGGCATCACCCAACATCCACACACACACAGCAGGAGTCACTGAACAATCAGTGGCGGGATCACTTGCTGCTTTCCCCCTCCCCAGCCCAGGGGACGGTCTGCTCTGTAAGACTTTGTGTGGGTCACTTGTTCCAGCAGCATTTAGGCTCTTCCCCACCTCAGCCAGCAGCCACTGAGAACAGCTCTACAGATGCAAGTTGTACATGACTGAAGAGAGCTGCTCCATTGTGGGAATGGAGGGACCCTGCAGGCCCACCTCACCTGCATGCTGCCTCTTGCACTCGCTTGTTTCCATCGAGGATTCGCTTCAGGAGTTCAGTCATCAGTGGTTTGAGGTACTGATCTGGTGGCTGACTGACTACCCAGTGCGCGTAGCGACTGAGCGTCCAGCAGGCGATGGAGCGCACCAGCGCCTTCTTATCCGGCAGACACTGTATGAGGTGCGGGATCAACTCGGGGAGGTACGGGACCATCCCTTGCATACAACCTATGGGCAGAAACAAAGCAAGATTAGGCACAATGCAATGGGGAGAGGAGGAAGAGTAGGGTCACTATCCACAGAACAGTGTGCCATTATTAGCAGGCACTACCCAGTAACACTTCTTTAAGAGTGGGCTGAAATGGTTATGGGGAGGGGGACAAGTTCACTTCGGGGGTACATCGTACACCATTTAGAGATTCAGATTCAGAATGGATCAGATTCAGAGCTTAACTTGGTGAGGGTCTGATTAGCTCAGGCTCCTGCACAGAGGCAGCTGAAATCTGCACATATTTGGACCTTTGGAAAAGACCATTTATAAAAGACACAGGGGGAAAAATTAGGTCGCGCCCCATTTGGGGCGCAAATATCGTCTGGACGCAAATATTAGCGCCTGGCGCTAATTATCGCCACTGACTGGAAACTTCACTTTTACCGCCCCGGGAGGTGAGTGGAGCGCTAAATCAGGCGCTGCACACCTGTCTTAAGGCGCAAAGGCCAAGGAGTGAGGCGCTAACTCAGAGCGCTGGCGAAGCTCATGTAATGTCAGCCAGCAATGGAACACACACACAATAGCACGGGCCAGTTCTTAAAGGGGATGGTTAATCTTGCTTTCCATCCACATCCTGTTCATTGCAGCCTTGAATCTCGGCCTGGAGAGACTTGCACATCAAATGTGCTGGAAAGAACAATGGAGAGTACCAGGCAAAGAGCTCAGAGTGCAGCCCCCACAGTCTCTTCTAAATCGATACAAGGAATGGCAAATCAAAATGAACCTGCAAAGTGCTGCTCAGTACCCAAAACTCCTTCACACAACGTTGAATCTCTCCAGAAGTCTCTCCCTCTCTCTCTCAGAATGCGTAGTTCAAAAATGGCACTAACAATAAAAGGCAGGAAGCGGTCACCTTTAAATAGAGCTCCCCTTTCCCTTCATGACTGCAGAACGCTCCCCTCAACCTGTCGTTGCTAGCGTCAGGCGGTAAGGCAGGGGGCGCCACTCAATTTCCGCTCCGGGGCGCCACAAGGGCGTTGCACCATGGAATGACGTCACAATCTGCGCGCGCAGGTGGTCGCAGCGGTAAAGTTTAGCGCCGCCGCACAATGTCTGGTTAAGTTCCCGAGCGGCGCAAACATCGCTGCGCCCGGGCGTTAGCGGCTTTGCGCCCCATTAGCGCCCTCTTAAGGCGCTAACGGGAGGCGCAACCAACTGAATTTTTACCCCCAGAGTCTGGGCCTGACAACGGCAGCAGGCGGAGGTGTAAGGTGGGGCAGGGGCAAGTTGAAATCAGCTGTCCAGAATGCAGGCACAAACACACACCAGGCCATTAGAGGCTTTAATTGACTCCTACGCTTCAGAGAGCATGTCCCTTCCAGAGCCGCTCCCACCTATACAGGTCACATTTTCAGCATTCCCGCTCCATACCTTCTGCGATTGCGCCCAGAACCAGGATTCCGGACTCTTTAACAACCCAATCTGGATGGAACAGCAGCCCCTTCAGCAGCGGCAGGAGGTGAGGCAGAAGATCGTCCCGGAAAACGTTGGCCAAGACATCCAGCGCAGCAGCCGAGCACTTCCCTAACAGGAACAGACAGCAGCATGAAGAGCAGCACGAAGAGCAGCATTCACCCGGTACACAGCCACCCACCGGAGAGCGCGCAGACAGTCGCCCCAGAGTGTGTGCGCGTGCGCACACAGCCACCCCAGGCTACACACAGCATCCCAGGCCCAAGGTCTCAAAACAATGCAGCCATAAAACCCAAACAAGGATGGCAGGCTGGTCTGTAGTGGACATTTCCAGCTGTCCCGAGGGGTCCCAGAGTCCATTCTCTCACCTTCCACATGACCTGTACCCCACTTGGTAACGTGAAAAAACTTGTATGGAGTTTGGAAACAGTCTAAAACGAAGGTTCTTTCTGTAGTCTTCCGGCCGAGTTCCTGCTCCCCGTTTGTACTTTGCTCCGAAAGGTGTGACTTCTGATGAACTTAATGATCAGGACTCCAGAATCTCAGCCAACCGGCATGAGCCTAGACAAAGAGCGAGACCGGGGCATTCACCCGCACTGAGCGAGCGAGACCGGGGCATTCACCCGCACTGAGCGAGCCAGACCGGGGCATTCACCCGCACTGAGCGAGCCAGACCGGGGCATTCACCCGCACTGAGCGAGCCAGACCGGGGCATTCACCCGCACTGAGCGAGCCAGACCGGGGCATTCACCCGCACTGAGCGAGCCAGACCGGGGCATTCACCCGCACTGAGCGAGCCAGACCGGGGCATTCACGCGCACTGAGCGAGCCAGACCGGGGCATTCACCCGCACTGAGCGAGCCAGACCGGGGCATTCACCCGCACTGAGCGAGCCAGACCGGGGCATTCACCCGCACTGAGCGAGCCAGACCGGGGCATTCACGCGCACTGAGCGAGCCAGACCGGGGCATTCACCCGCACTGAGCGAGCCAGACCGGGGCATTCACCCGCACTGAGCGAGCCAGACCGGGGCATTCACCCGCACTGAGCGAGCCAGACCGGGGCATTCACCCGCACTGAGCGAGCCAGACCGGGGCATTCACCCGCACTGAGCGAGCCAGACCGGGGCATTCACCCGCACTGAGCGAGCCAGACCGGGGCATTCACCCGCACTGAGCGAGCCAGACCGGGGCATTCACCCGCACTGAGCGAGCCAGACCGGGGCATTCACCCGCACTGAGCGAGCCAGACCGGGGCATTCACCCGCACTGAGCGAGCCAGACCGGGGCATTCACCCGCACTGAGCGAGCCAGACCGGGGCATTCACCCGCACTGAGCGAGCCAGACCGGGGCATTCACCCGCACTGAGCGAGCCAGACCGGGGCATTCACCCGCACTGAGCGAGCCAGACCGGGGCATTCACCCGCACTGAGCGAGCCAGACCGGGGCATTCACCCGCACTGAGCGAGCCAGACCGGGGCATTCACCCGCACTGAGCGAGCCAGACCGGGGCATTCACCCGCACTGAGCCAGAGTCTGACTTCACTCTACACTTGCCTGGGGTATCCAGCGGACAGAGATCAGGAGCAGGAATCCCAGGCTGATCTTCCCCTCTCGAGTCTCAGCCAAACATACCTATTGGGGGCCCTCTAACTAGGAGCAGCTAACCCAGCCCAGACCCAGGAGCTACCTGGCCAACATGGCTCAGTACCACAGTTGTTGGTGCACTCACCCACCAGGACAGGTGGGAGGCTCGGAGGTCTCTGCACCTCCCCTAGTGGCTGGGAGTAAATAGACTGTCCCCGGGGAACCAGTCACTCTACACAAACATACTCAGGTTCCAGTCAGAGAGTGTGTCATCATCATCGTCATCAAAGTCCTCATCTTCCTCAGTGGCATCCTCCTCATGCTGCAGTGTGACCGTGCGGGACTTGTGAAAGCGGGGTTTGATGTCTTGCTCACTATCCGGGACCGCTTCATCCTCTTCTACATCACCCTGTGCACATACGCAAGACAACGAGAACGAGACAGATCAGCAAATAAAAGTCAGAGGAGACCATAGAGTTCATGCTACAAGTGCAGTACAGGAGAGAGTGTAAAACGCCCTTACACCAGCCCAACGTAAAGCCCTACTGCACTAGCCTGACATTTCCCCATTACCCACACCAGTCATCCTTTGAACTCTGAGCAAAACTCTCAATTTTGAGCTGTGGGTCGAGGTCCACCAGGAGCTGCATCAACTTGGTCCCAAAGTCATTCCTTACAAAACCAATGGCTGGGTTTAGACCCAGTTCCCAGAACTGAAAGGAGACCAACTATCCCACTGTCCAATCCCCAGCTCCGATCCAAATCACAGAATTAACGGTTCTCACCTTTAAAAGGATTATGTCAATCTCCGAGTATTTCATCCCATTCACTAAAATAGGAATCAATCTAAAAGACAAAAACATCAGATCTAGTTTATTAACAGAATGAAGAACCCCCTCCAAAGCAGAAGTCAAGGTGGGATATCTGATATTAGTGACAAGCCATCTCTCATTCAGCAATTTGGCAACTCAGAGGCAGGTGCACCTGACACTTCATGACATTGTAACCCAAAAGCTGTTCACCAGAGGACACGGCCTGCACACAAAGCAGGGGAAATTCAAAACTGATCTGCGGAAATATCATTTCCGTGAGCGAGTGGTCAATCTATGGAACAGGGTCCCCCTCTAAGGAGACGGTGGAAACAGTTAGTGTTGAATCATTCAAACGCAAATTAGATAGCTTTCTTTCAGAAAATACCATTTTGGGATCCAGTATCTAAGTAATTGGAGACATGAGGTGTGGTGAGTGCCGCGTGCTCAGGAGGAACGGGTGACTTTGGACCTCTGGTTCCCAAAGCTCTCCACCACTGGGGGTTTCCTTGCCTTGTGTCTGGGTCTGTTGTAGACTCGTTGATAGAGATTGATCGCTGTGATTGGTCAACAACTCCATTATCGTTGGATCATGGGACTACCAAGATGGTAGATGGGGAACTCGATGGACCCTGGTCTGTGTGTCAGGCAATTCCTACGTTCCTAAGGCAGTCCGCCCCTCACTATTCCCTCTGCCCTTGGGTCTACCGGTGCTTACTGGATTAGGTGTCCCGACAGCACCTCCTTGCAGATCGGTTGTTCAGCCAGTGTCAGCCAGAACTCGCACGCTTCCAACGCCACGTTTTCATCAGCGTCCTGCGTCCTCTGCAGCATGTACTGGGGGTGGAAGGAGAAAGAACAGCAGGGAATCATTTTGTGAGCTCCTGACAGATCCAACACAGGACAACCCAGTCAGTGCAGACAGAGGCTTGTGACATTACCCCATTCTCCAGCTCACTCAACCACTTCAGCTTATACACAGTGCTCACTACCATGCCCCTCCCCTCAGTCAGTAACTGAAAGTACAAGTCCATGGGCATTGACCACCCTCCACTCCCGGCCCCAGGTGGCCAGAGGCTAGACTGAGTGCTGGCTGATTATTAGACCACGGGGAGGGGCACCACATCCAAACTGATCCAGTCCTCACCCAACACCCACACACTTTCCAGCAGCAGCCACTGGACAGTGATCGGGATTAATCTTCCCCTCATTACCCTGAATGCAAAGCTCAATTGGAGTCACTCCAATTGACGGAGAACGAGCTGGGGATGGAACCTGGAGCCTTCCTGCTCAGTGCGCCATTTATCAACTGAGCCAGCAGATGACCTGCACCGAAGCATGGTCAAAACTACACCCGAGTTTTACAAATCTCAAGGAATACCCAACAAGTAATCACTTATCAGCTCCACAGCAAATCCACAAATGAGCCACCCGCATCACTGATTACAATCCAGCGTACACGGTCCGCTGGGCAGATCTGTTGGCGGAAGGTCGTGGGTTCCAGCCCCATTTCAGGACGTGAGCACGGAATCTAGGCTGACAATGCGGGGCAGTGCTGAGGGAGCGCCGCACTGTCGGAGGGGCGGTACTGAGGGAGCGCCGCACTGTCGGAGGGGCGGTACTGAGGGAGCGCCGCACTGTCGGAGGGGCGGTACTGAGGGAGCGCCGCACCGTCGGAGGGGCGGTACTGAGGGAGCGCCGCACTGTCGGAGGGGCGGTACTGAGGGAGCGCCGCACTGTCGGAGGGGCGGTACTGAGGGAGCGCCGCACTGTCGGAGGGGCAGTCTTTCTGGTGAGGCATTAAACCAAGGTCATCTAATTGTTCCACCGGTTCAGTGAACATTAAAGGTGGCAACATTTTAAAACTAGGGTCTTCCTGGCCAATATTCCTCCCTCAAATAATACCATCAAAAACAGGCTGGCCAGTCATTCATCTCACTGCTGTGGGATCATGTTTGTATAAGGACAGTGGCTACACTTCAAAGTCATTTATTGTTTGAATTTTTCCTTCTACACCACGCTGAACTGAGAAAAGAAGTCATTTTACTGGAATGCTTTTCCCATTTGTTACAGTCCAATAAATCACCAAAACAACTAGGTCGACAATTAAACAGAACCCCAGCTGCCAAACTGGAGTCTAAAATCAGAGACTACTGCAGACATACCTGGCTGATACTGTGTACACTCAGACACGTACCTGGAAGATACTGTGTACACTCAGACACGTACCTATGCATAGCTGAACAGTGTGGATACACACTGCCACACACACTTACCTGGATTATACTGTGCATGTGTGGGATAAGCCGATCTATCCGAACCTCTAGCAGCATCACTAGCGCCCGACACACATTCTTCCTCACCTCTGAATCCTCATCTGTCGCCAGTGCAAATAGGTGCTGCAGGAAACAAGCAGGACTTTCAATGTAAGCACAGCCCAATCCCGAGACTGCTGTGTGGCAGACACTTCACTGCTACTGACCAGCACCACTGACTAGCTGAGGATTGGGTTTATTTTAATGCCGCCTTTTATATCCGTATCCAATTAAGTCACCCCTGCAGGTCATGTCAAAGGTCAGCTAGGGCACTTTCAACATCATGGACCTCTACACTTGTGCACAAAAGCAGGCTGGTTTCCAGGTACAGACAGGTTTCCCAGTGTGGGTACCATCTCCAAATGGAAGGCGGAGCCAGAGAGAAATAAAATGAAACTTAGTTTAAAAAAAAGAGCAAAGAGAAGGCAGGGCAAGAAAGTGTATTTTTTTCCCCCACAGTAATATTACAGCTCCTTTCTGTCAGAGTGAGGGCTGAAAGCTTTCTAAACAGCCAGCAAAGAGAAGGTTGTGATGTACACACACCTTTTAATACCAATTAAAATAATTGAATTGCGACAATCAATAAAATGTACCTCCCCTTTAATTAGCAGAATGTCTGGAACAAAGACACCGGAGGCCAGTAAACTCTTGCTACATACTCAATGTTGCACAATTCTCCCAGTCTGCTGTCACAAAGCTTACATCATTTTGGTCTGACCACACTGGAGAAGCACACAGCGTGGGATCAGTGGGAAATCTGTTCAATAAAAACACGAATAAAGCAGGGTGTCCAGAGGCAGCTCGCCCGAGAGCAACAGGACCATTCAACTGCTCCTTTAAAGGGAGAGTTTCAGATGGATGGAGACCAGCAAATAAACCTCAACAGCAACGGGTTTTTAATCTCCGCACTTTTGCTGTGCTGGAGGTGCTGATTTCCACAGGGGACAACTCTCCTCCCACCGGCCCCTCACCGCCCCACAAGGCTCCATTCTTCATGCCCGAGCCAGTGAGCGTTGTTGAGCATAGCTGGAGCAACTCTGCTCAGGCACACTTTCCAGCAGGAATCTCTCGCTAGCGACTAGAAGTAGCTGACTATCCTCTCCAGTTCAGGGGCTCCCACTGCTACACAGGCCAGGAATGTAACCTGGGGCTTCTAGTACAGATGACCGACCTGGGACACTAGCTTTTACAAACTGAGCCATCAGGGGAGTCCTAACAGTGGCCATTAAGCCACTGCTCAAATACTCAAACACCATACCTCAATGAAGGTATCGACATTGTCCATCAGTGCCTGGGCCCTGCCGATGATGAATTGATTCACACAAGCGATTGCGTGGGACCTGAGAGAGAGGAGAGAGACAGAGAGGCGTACACGTGAATTATTACCCCTGCAGTTACAGGACATATTCCCCTTGCACAGTTGAGCAAAAGGATTTAACAATTTCTCACCTGATCTTAGGACTACAGTGTTTGAAGAACTGCAGGAACTTGGGAATCATAATGTTGAGAGGTCTATTCAGAGCATCACTGTCCAGCATCTCCGAGGAATCCTCACAAATCTTCTGCAAAGCACCAAAGGCTCCCTCACAGGTGTTGTAATCCTCGGAGTTAAGCAGGTTACAGAGTTGAGGCAGGAGCTCTGGCCAAGCCTGCAGCTCTCCCTTTGAAGCAATGGTCGTGATCAAAATACCTGCACAAACCAGACGACAGGGTCAGACACCTGCAATCCAACAGGTCAATGCATCTGGCCAGGGCCACAATGGCAGGGGGTGGATAGCGCGCACACATGGACAGCCAGTGTGTCGGGCTCTGGATCAGACAGTATGAATACGCAGATCATCAGCATCACATTACTGTTTATCCATCACTTCCAGAGATTGACAACCACAGCATGCTCCTTTCCCAACACCTTATCACAGCACTCAAACCCAAGAGGGCCACAAATCAAACCAAACCCATTTGAAATATCTCAAGACAGAGGTTAAAGCGCCAAGCGCGCACATGCACACAAACTAAAATGAAACCCCCTTCTCCTGTAGCCATCAGCTGGGACTGACGAGAGTCTCGCATCAGGATCTTGTGTCTCATTGTAGGGAATTGCAGCCCTCAGGTTTAGAGATCGTGAGCAGATGGAATTTTAGTAACTGGACAAGTGTAATGTTATACTGTTACAAAAGCCTGCCCAGATACAATCATAGTCCACTGACCTTTGAAGCAGCTATTGAACGTCTGAACTGAAACTGACCCCTACAGCACTGTCCACTTTAATGGGGCTGCTCGAGGTGCTAACCACTTAACTGAGGATGTGCCTAGTGATGTCGACACCAGGATGTGTCTAAATTTATTGCCTTATTAGATTAGAACAAATTTGAATCCAGAGCAAAAATTAGAATTAAAAACAGACTTGTGGTCAGTAGATTCACATGGTTGATCAATAATTAACCACAGGAAGAAAGTGCTGTGCGATAAGATTACAGGAATAAGGAACTGTACTGACCATTACCTCAATTACAGAAAGATACAGGTTCACTAGTTAGAAACTCATCTCATTAAATGAACGATAAACAACGCTTACCCATTAGTTAGGAATGCAACTTCTTAACCAAGTTATCAATAAGGTAAAAGTTCACTTAGTTTCTCATTATGGAGAAGTTATTAACTCTGTACAGTCCCTACCGCTTAGAGTGGGCGTGCCAGTGCAAACGAGATTTGCCCGCTATGCACGATGGCCGGTATGTTTGACAGACTTTATGGCAAGTGAGCACCACTTAATAAAACTTCTTTGAAGTGGTGAGGTCTGTGCCACCATGCAATGGGCAGATGTGCTAGTGGTCACAAACACCTGGGACCTTTAGGGTTTGAGAGAGATTTGGAGCAGCTTCGTGATTACACAGCCCACTGGATGCAAGATAGATTTGGCCCAGGCTAGTGATACTTCTGGTCTCTCCCAGATCAGCAATGTATGACCTGTTTGCGATATAAAGCTTACAGGCACTGCGTGTGGAGTGTCTCATGGTGAAGTCTCGAGTCTAAATTACAAATTAATTTTAAGAGGGATTATAGCCATATTCAAATAGTTGAACAAGGTGGAAACATAACATCCCTCCATTCCTGTTAATACAACGCCTAAATAAAACTCTTGTAACAAAGATCACTACACAAGCAGGTGCTTTATGTGCCCAGTGCTACAGACTATCACAATTTGAATAGCAGGAACCAGGCTGAACGAGAGGCGCAGAGCCAGACGTACACAAACCACACACGATGCCCTCTGTGGAGATGGATTTAAACAGTGGTGCAGATTCACTGAAGATTCTGCTTACATAAAGGCAACAGGTAGAACACCAGGGAGTAGTTCATTAAACGTTTCACTACATTGAGGATTTTCTCATTCAGCAACACCAGTTAAGAGGTATCAGGAGCAGGAGATTCAACCAGTGAATTAACTACTGATGCATGGCTATTAGCAGACCGATGCCTGGCAATGGTTAGTTAAGTACCTATGGTTGCTCTGATGAGTGGAGAGGCATCACCAATGTTATTTAAACACTCTTGTTTGATGAAGTCAGCAACCCCCTGCGGGAAACTCTGGTAATGAGCCTTCACGTTGTTCTTGAGAATGAGACCGCTGAGGGACCGCGTCGGTTCATCTGGAAGGAGAGAAACGACGGACGGTTACACGCTGGAATTGCCCCGAATACAGCATCATAGCACTCGACACTCGCGGCAGGGCCTTTCACTAACACATTAACTACTCTAGAAAAGCAGCACTAATGCATTAAACACCAACAGGCTGCAATACAGGGCAGGAGCAACACCTCACCCTAAAAGACCAAGCCACGCCCTGCCAGGCAGCACATGACCCACACCCAGCGCCCGGGTCCTGGGTCACATCTCCTGAGAATTGACCCACGCCCTGCCAGGCAGCGCTTGGGTCCTGGGCCACATCTCCTGAGGATTGACCCACGCCCTGCCAGGCAACGCTCGGGTCCTGGGCCACATCTCCTGAGGATTGACCCACGCCCTGCCAGGCAGCGCTTGGGTCCTGGGCCACATCTCCTGAGGATTGACCCACGCCCTGCCAGGCAACGCTCGGGTCCTGGGCCACATCTCCTGAGGATTGACCCACGCCCTGCCAGGCAACGCTCGGGTCCTGGGCCACATCTCCTGAGGATTGACCCACGCCCTGCCAGGCAACGCTCGGGTCCTGGGCCACAACTCCTGAGGACTGAGCCACGCCCTGCCAGGCAGAGACTAAGTGGAAATGTGCAACGTTTTTTAATGGAATAGATAACTTATTAAACAGCACCTTCAGATTTCAGTCTGGTCAGGACAAAGATCAGGTAGTTGTTGAAGTCTGGATACTGGTTCAGCTGCTCCAATTTCTGGGAAGCGAAGCTCAGGATAATAAGGTAATGTAGTACAGAAACCCTCCCCCTCACCAGTCATCCAACACATGAATTACAGGTGCTACAAGTAGGACAACACAAAAGTAATCCAGCAGACACACAATCTTTAATTACCACCCCCTCCCCCCACACCACCACCCCCATACTGTGAGTAGAGGGAGAGGGGGGAACTGGAGCGGACCACAGGGGAAAAAGCACACGAATCCACACAGATTCCAGGACCTGGCTCCAGAGTCAATAGTGACTGGTCAAAGGGAGCTGAATTAAACAGAGAATCTTCACCAGTATTTCTGCAGCATAGGAACAGGAGGAGGCCATTCAGCCCCTCGAGTCTACTCCGCCGTTTAATTAGATCATGGCTGATCTGTACTTCATCTCCATTTACCATATTTGCTCCTTATCCCTTGAAACCCTTACCTAACAAAAATCTATCGATCTCAGTTTCGAAAGCCCCAATTGCCCCCCAGCATCCACAGCCTTTTGGGGAAAGAATTCCAGATTTACTTCCAGATTTACTACCCTTTGTATGAAAAGTGTTTCCTGATTTCACTACTGAACGGCCTAGCTCTAATTTTAAGATCATGTCCCCCTCATTCGATTCCCCCAGAGGAGAGTTTCTCCCCATCTACCCCATCAAACCCTTTTAACATTTTAAACACCTTGAGCAGTTCACCCCTCAACCTTCTATGCCCAAGGGAATACAAACCCGTCCTCATAATTTAACATTCTAAGCCCCAGTGCCATTTTGGTGAATCTGCACCACTCCGAGGCCAATATACCCTTCGCTAGGGGCAACACAGTACTCCAGATAGGGTCTGGCCAAGGCTCTATACAACTGAAGCTTAACTTCCTCCCCTTTGTATTCCAGCTGCCTTGAAATAAAGGCCAACATTCCATTGGCCTGTCTGAATACTTTTTGTACCTATCTACTAGCTTTTAGTGATGTTTGTACCCAGCCACCCAAATCCCTTTGCTTCTCCACAGCTCCTAGCTTCTCACGATTCAGAAAATATTCAGTCAGATTTGTGTTTCTTGGGTACAAAGTGGATGCCCTCATACTTGCCCACATTGAACTCCATTTGCCAGTTTTGCCCACTCAATCTGTCCAGGTCATGAACCTCCTGCTCCCATCTGCACGAATTACTGTTCCTCCTAACTTGGCATCATCTGCAAACTTGGATATACAACACTCCATTCCCCCACCCAAGTCATTGATATACATGGTGAAAAGCTGAGGCACATTTGCAGTGAACGAGGGAAACACTTAGCCGAAACCCCAGATGCCACCAAGCTGCACCCCAGGTCCACAAAGGTGCCCAGCATGCTCGGCCTGATGGGCTATGTTACTCAACACGTCACACTAAGTTTGTATGATCATAAATCCAGGTGTGATTTAGCACACGATACGTTAATTCAGTTTCCTCAAACCATTGGGCCCAGTAACCCTTCCCAGAAATTCCCTCACTTAAAAAAAAAAACCACTGAAACAGTCAACATGGATGAAGATAGAAGAGCAGGCAGTAGGGCCAGAGGGTAAGGCTCTTTGTAAAACACAACATCACAGCAATTAGCCCCATAACAGGCAGCAGCCAATTCCCAATGATAGGAGCAAAGGAACAGACACACACACACACCCGCCCCCCCACCCCCCCCGCACACTCCAAAACTTAATCCCACCTGGGCAAGCATACAATTAAGATGCTTTACTATTTACCAGATTGTTTGACTGCTTCAGGAAATTGGCCTGCGTGTCGCTCTCCCCTTCTCAGACTCGTTGCTGAAATTGGTCCTCGCTGGGTTTGCTGTATGAATTGAGACAGAGCACAAACACACAGAAGCAGCTCTCTGGGCTGGTACATTTGAAACCAGCAGTTGTGACCAGATAGCGCACACCATACCATTCACAACAAATATCAGGGTGCTCACACACAAAACACAGCCCGGAGTGAGAGCCATCACACACCCGCCTTTAGATGGGGAACGCACTCCTCTCTCACACCAACACTACATGTTCACATAGCTGATAATGACAAGAGTAACCGGGTAGCAATGAGTTCAGTTTAAAGAGTTTGAACACTGATAGGATACTTGTTGTACCGCGCGCTGTGTTGCTGTGTCTGGCGACTGAGAATCTTTGAGCAGCTGAAGCACTTGCTGAAGACCCTGTTCATCGGGCTGCCACTCCATCACGAACAACAAACCTGCAACAAAGGAAGAGGAAGCAATTGAGACACGGTTGCAAACCTGGCTGAATCAGAACGCGTTAGTTCTACCATACCAGCTGGGCAGAACCCAGACACTCCACAGAATTCCAACTTTCATTTATACCACGCCTTTCACAGAGAAGGAATAATCGATCAGAAAATAGGGGAGAAGTTAGAGGCAGGACCAAAGGCTCAGCGAGGCCTGGACTGAGGAGGCTTTTGACGGTTGGGTGAGGCAGAGGGGACTATGGAGACTGGTCCAAAGCAGAGGGTGTAAAGCCAGGGGTAAACGCACAAAGCCAGCTAGAATCAGAAGAGCAAAGCCCAGATGATTGAAAATGCAACGGAGAGCCCCCTCCCAGTTATTTAAGGAATGTGATTTGATATTGGACATCACAGACAGCCAAGCCCAGGACTCCCTCGGCCCGGGCTTCCTGAAGGTGGGCACATGGTAACCAAATAAAAAAAAACTGCACGGGTGGCCGAGAGGTTTCAGACAAGCAGAGCAGATATAAGCGCAAATCCATGCACCACAAACCATTTACACCAAACAAAATCAGACCCACTGACCAGCCCCCGCCCCCTCACACCCCGAAACAGGACCCAGACCCACGCCAACGAACCTCCCAGACATTCGACGTTATAAAGCTCTGCTACCCTCAGCCAAGCTCAGGAGTTCCTGCTGGAAGGAGTGTGTGAACACTAAAAGTGGACAGGATCTGGGTTCAGTTGTGAGGCCGCCCCAGTCAAATTACCCTCTCACACAGGTGGAAAATGCCGAGGGTGAGGTTCCAAACTGAGAACGTGCTGGATCAGAGCAGAAATGCTCACATTCACACACTCAAGCTGCAGCACAGCCTGCTCAGTGGCTAGATAACCAATTATTAAATTAAAATGCCTGCTCCTAGGCTGGCAGCAGGGGATGGGAAGGGCCACAAAGGCAACAGCTGAACCCAGGGATTTAAAACCAATGTTACTGGGCGAGTGTTTATCCCATGTGATGTAAATGCATTATTCTACTAGCAGATCAGAGCCAAGTCTCTGTAAAGCCACACAGTAAACAGGGCTCGGGCCAATCAGGGTTAATTGTTGCTCGGTAGATTGGAAATGGTTTCATCATTTTCAGAATTCTGGTCAATTACAAGCTTTTTTGTGTGCACTTTTTAAAAAATAAAGAGTGGTTTACAGCTTGGACAGAGTGTTTGGACACAGGACTTGGATGGTAGGACTGTTTGGGTGTAGTTTCTGGTGGGTTAAGCAGAAACAGCTTTGTGCAAACATTTTGGCTTTGACTCCCAAACTCATATGTATCACTCCCTCTGCCACAGGGGTAGCTAAGCAAGAACCAGTCCAATACTTCAGCAGTTCTAATAAAGGGTCCACACAGACATTAATCTTTCTCTTTCAGACACAGCCACTGGCTGCGCTTCTTTTGCACTTTGTCTATCTAGATCTGCAGGGTCAGTCTTTCCTTTTAGTCGCTAACACTGGGTGCAGATGTTACCGTCAACATACACACTGGCTCAGAGGCTAAGCACGAGCTCTACCCAGGTTCTCAATGCCTACGGTGGATTTTATGGAGACAGGCGATGTATTTGGTGGCGTTAGGAGCAAACCAACAGAATTCATACGTTACTGGGCAGGTTATCAAACCCCTATGGATGCACAGCACGGTTTATGGTTTACACTGGTACTGCAGAAATAGGAGGCAGAAAGAAAATCAATAAGATTCTCCTGAATAAGCAGAACTGACTTTTGCCCAGTTCAAGCTGAAAGGGGCAGGCGTTTTCTATTCTGTATTTATTTGAAAGACGCTGTATAAATGAGGGCATTAAATGTACATACTGAACCACTCCTTTACACACAGACTTGACATCCACCATTGGAAAGGCAGACTTTCCCCTTCCCGCAGTCCCCAGGCAGCTACCCCAGCAGGTCCCCCTACAAACGGAATGCTTCGATTACTCAGACCCAGACTCAGGCGGCCTGTGTGCCAGTGTTTGTGTAGCAGAGACCCCAGTGCCTCCTGAGGACCGATCACCGCTCCCCATCCAACCAGCTATAGCTGGGAAGCAGAATGCAAACCCCAAGCATCTCAGTGCCAATGGGGCCATGTGCGCCAGGTCCTGACAGACTTTGAACCCAGATGAGGCAGCATTTGCCCCTGAATTCAGCCCAGCCTGTCGCGCAACCCTGGCCCCCTCCAACCGAACCCTGCCCTAGCCCCAACCCCCCCGCCCGACCGAATCCCCAACTCCCCCACCGAACCAACAACCCTTGCCCGAACCCCCAACCACCCCTCCCCCGCCCGACCGAACCCCCACCAACCCCACCGCTCCAACCGAACCTCCAACCCCCTCAAAACACCCCCCCACCCGACCGAACCCCCACCAACCCCACCCCTCCCCCTCCAAACACCGACCGAACCCCCAACCCCCCACAAAAAAACCAACACCTCCCCCACCGACCGAACCCCCACCAACCCCACCCCTCCAAACACCGACCGAACTCCCAACCCC